>OOFE01020725.1:0-20804 GCA_900323365.1 Monocentris japonica | reverse complement strand
TGACTGCAGAAGAAATGTCTCCCAAGGCACAAGTCTTTTTCAGTGCATGCAAATGTGTGTGTGTTTTGGTGAATGCAACCATATGTGCATGTGTGTATGTGTATGTGTATGTGTTAGTGTGTGAATGTGAGCATGCATGTGTGTGTGTGTTTGTGTTTGTGTGTGTGTGTGTGCACAGTATAGGAGCTATAGAGGGAGAGACAGAGGTAGAGGGATGATGATGGATCTGGCAGGGCTCATGAGCACCACTGAGAGAAAATGCCTGTGGTTCAAAGAAACTCTCAGCAAACTTAACAAAGAGAGATGGCACAGAGGGGGAGCACATGAAAGGAAACTACACAATCAACTGTCACATAGACTTGGAGAAAACATCTTGGCCCTGCCAGCAGAATATACGCAGGCATTTTACTATTTTTTACATGGATTCTATGCAATGGACAGCGGTAAAGCAAGACATACTGAGCATAATAATATTTTATCGACCCCAGCAGGGGAATTTTCTCTTTGCTTGGCTCCCTTCACGGGGAGGTCAGAGGTCAGGGTCAGCTCCAGAACCTCATCCCTGGAGCTGGTAGAGATTATTGTCTTGCTCAAGGACACTTCAGCAGGGTGGACGCTGGTTGACATGGGGGCTTGAACCTGGGGCCTCACCACGCCACCCTGCTGATGGACAGATGGCGGTGCAACACATACTGCACATAAGAAAAGTTGTATTAGAGCGCTCATTTTATATGTATGAAAAGAAAAAGAAACAAGCAAAAATCATACATTTATTTTAAAATAGAATCTCTGTTTTTGCATTTGACTAGCAACTGCAATAATATACAGTATTTTAATATTGGCAATTAAAATTTGCAAGTTGCTAGTTTTATCTTGTTTCTTTGAACAGATGTAAAATGCATGGTAGCACATTGTGTTTTTGTACACAGCTCCAGTGTACAAAATCCCCACAGTATCTTTTTTTCCCTGGGCATCAAGTTAATTTGAATGGGCATGCACAACACATAACATGTGTTAGTCTACAGTGGTCCAAGACAATGTCTCATTTTGCTCCCTAGTCTACGTTAGGCAGTGACAGGACTGGAAGCAATTTAGGATAAGTACAGAGGAACAGTTGAGGAGATGATAAATGGCTTTATTGTTGAGTTCGGGACTGTATCTGATACCAGTGCATGTGTTCCTTTGAGTAATCAACCTAAAGCATGGCGAAGGAATCTCTCTTTCCCGGACACTGGTGGTGGGCCAGATTGTCTGGTCCTGATAATAGTAATGGGTGTGATGGCAGAAGTGGCTAATCTGCACAGAGAAGGGGTCAGGACCCATTTATCTGGCCTGAGTGGAAAATAAAGGCCCACTTAAAGGGCCAATCTGTGATTGCAGTATGGGACCCCTGGTGCCCCACTACTGGCTTTGTTTACTTAGTGACTTATTGACTTCAGGACTTTGTTTCACACTGAAATTTGTGCTTTTGATGCAAGACTTGAGGCTGCAGAAGGTTTGTTAATATTCAAAATGTTCGTAAACACTGGAGTGAAATACATCTGTATTTTGAGGTACGGTGGGTTGAAAAAGTTTCAAAAGGATTTATTCCCATCTGCAAGTCAACATCTCCAAGAACAGGTGTGAATATAGCCAGGATTTAGATGATAGAATAAAAAGCTGATTGTATCTGTCCGTACAACAGCTGCCATAAGTGAGAGAGGCCCAGGCCAAAGGCATGCCACTACACTCTGTGGTGAAGGGTGTACCATTATGCCCCACGAAAGCATGCAAACTATGCGTCCACACATTTATTGCACAACACCTACACAGCATGCCTGTGAACATTCAAAAGATACAGTGTACTGTAAGCCACAATGGCTGTCATGGAAATAAGAACTAAATTTAGCCTGCAGTGTTTGATGATTGCCTTAGGTCACGGGCAACACAAACAACATGACTAGATCCACAAAACAACATAAGGACAAGCCTCTCATTCTGTTCTTCAAAGGACAGAAAGGAGCAACACTGTAGACGACAACACATTCTATTAAGCATGAAACACATGACTTGCTAGACGGGCATGGAGGAACAGCAGCAGGGCTTTGTGTCATCTTAAATGTGCTTTGTTTTTTTTTGAATGCTCTGCTGTCAAAAGGACCAAAAGTTAATTGAATTGATTTTCGAATTGGACTCAGGAATGCATGTGCACTGATGAAGAGTTGTTTAACCCTGTGGAGTCAACCTCTCTGGCCCACATGCAGGTCAGGAGAAGTCAGCGAGGACGGGGAGAGCTTCTTATGTGAGTCGGACACTTTTGAGGGCCGTCACAAGGGCCACCGAGTCAGTTCATTGATATTCAAGGATTTGACCCGCCAACAACAGGGATGTCACTAAGGTTAAGACAGCCGTGCCTCTCCTCATTGTGCGGAGCCGAAAAGCCAGGGGGTCCCCCCGGCCCCCAGCCCCTACGCACGGTTGTCATGGTGAGCAAAACAAGCCGGCAGCACTTTTTCACACTCATGTGGACACATTCTCTCTTTCTTCCTCTCTTTCTTTTCTTTCTCTGACTTTCTTTCCTGCTGCTTCACCGAGGGGGCTGCCAGAAAGAGCTTTCTGTCCACTGACAACGCCTGGTGAGTCATGGACATCCCCATACATATACAGTGCACAGAAGAGCAGGCTCTGAAAATCCAAGGGCTTCCCTTTCCAAAAGCTGTCCACATGGCCACAGATATATTTCCTGTCTGTTGTGGGAGCTGAGTGGGCAGAGTGTGTTTTTTTTATACAAGGACAAGTCAGGTCAGGTGGTGAATCTGCACTGCAGGTCACCAAGTCCAAATACCGACCAATCACATCTCCTCCCACAGCTGGAGGGAAGGACTGATGCACCAATCATGTCTTGTGCCAAGTAGGCTGGTCTCATATGAGAAAATGAAAATGACTTAGAGCTACTATTGTATCCTTACACTGCTTCATTTAATAGTAATGGACCACAGTAATTACCATCGGTAAAGCTCACTGATAAGAGCAAAAATCAATCAACAGAAATTATTTTGACTCCTTCACAAAACAAACATTCCTCACAGCCTTACTGTGTCATCTAATGGAAAACAATTGACTGATGTTTGGCAGTAGGCCTCTGCGGCGTCTTGTTGTCACACAAATATGTTCCTAGAGCCAATGTCAAGGAGATTAGGCTGAAGGGAAAATTGCAGCTGTATTTAAGCAGTAGAGCTGGCGAGTTGCTGCTCTCAGGTGATGGGGCATGTCTGTGCCTCACCCCATCTGAACCTGACGGCTGTTGCGGCTGGCACTATAATTACAGAAGTTAGCCGTAAATCACAAAGCGAGAAGTGGGAAAGGTAGAGAGAGAGAGAGAGAGAGAGAGAATCTATAGTATAGCCTCAGGGCTAGGGGAGGCCCTGACAGGACTCAACCTTCAGAAACATATTGTTCCCTCCTACATACTCTCTCTTTCTTTCTTTCTTTCTTTCTTTCTTTCTTTCTCCCTTCACTCTCTCTCTCTCTCTCTCTCTCTTTCTCTCTCTCTCTCTCAGGGTTCAGAGCCTCCCCTAGCTGTGGCAGTCTGACTATACTTGGTCCTTCACTGGTCCAACTGGTTCCAGGGCACACCACACCTTCGTCTTGCACACATTAAAGCAGCGAGCGCCAGCCAACAGGAAATGATGGTGGCGACTCGTCTCACTACCGACTCACTTTTAAGGGAAAATCCCAAACTCCCAATGACATATGTTCACCGTTCTCAGGGATGAAGGAAACAAAATGTGCCAGAACCAGAAATGTCGTGGAGGGTAAACCCACCCAACTCAGTTTATCCACCTTGGGGAAGAGAGTTTACACACTGTTTTGAGCTATATAAGCTAAATCCATAGTATACATCATGGTGATGTATACTATGGATTTACCTTATAAAGTAGTGTCAAACTGATATAAGTTATATGAGGATATGGTCTTTTAAGGGCAAAATGCATAAATTAATGCTTCTCTGAAAATTGCTTTTTTGTTTAAATACAATGTAAGTAGTGAAGAAAACAAAACCAAAACTTTAGCTACACAACAAATGAATAAACTTTTCAAATGGAGAAATATTTGAGGTAATGACCCTTCATCAGGGTAAAAAACATGTGTAATAAACAAAGCAGAGGGTACAAATGTAGCTCCTTAAAATCATACACCAGAAAAGAATGACTTGAGATGATAAATGCTGCAAAAATGCTTAATCAAGAAAATACATTTCATTAAAAACAATGTTTAGAGGAAGTCTTTGATCTGGAACTCTTCGTCTCAAAGGAGTGTAACTGTAATCAAACCACAATATGCCACAAAGAGTTGCTCTATTTAGACTCACTGTTGGTTGGATAATTATATTTATTTTCATCTGCATGATATTATATTTCTCCATCAGTTAACAGTATTTAATCACTTTATTTTGAAGTACATAATGTCAACCGAGTAACCCGAATTGGGAGAAAAAATTCTCATGGGCTGAGACCTGTACATGTTTCCTCATATATCATTAAATGATACATTATCCTTCTTTTTTTTAAACCAGCAGCGCTTCGCAAAAAATCTATACAGTCTAGACATTTGTTTCTTGCAAGGAGGGAGTCTACTGCTGAATTAGGACATATGGAAATGAACATTTCTCCGCAGCTGCAATATGCTCCGTGCGTATCAGACTAAAATGTAGGCACAGCTTTCAAGGTCGACGCTCTTCATGTGAAGATAATGTTGCTAAGAAGACAATCGACGCATCTCATTGTGTCGGGAGCCAAAGACCATAACATCACTTCCACTGATCCATAACATTATTAGCAAGACGCTTTTAACAGGTTCCAAGGACCACGGCTTACTTTTTAAATAAAACATAAACAAGGGAAAATATCAAACCCATTAATCTTTCATTAAGCTTGCCGGATAAAAAAGAATCGCTTAAAGTATCGTTGGTTACCATCACTGCGAGTGCAAAAGCCCCCTGCTAACATCAAAGGCTTCTCAAAGAAACAGAGCGGGAGAGAGTCAGTTAGCTGATTTTGGCTGCGAACCAGCTTGTGGTTGGGTTTTAATTTCGACTGACTCATAATGGCACTGAGGAAGGAAATGGGGACCGGGTCTATAATGGTTTTTGTGGCATCGGAGCCTTTCAAGCAGACACTCACATAAACAATGTGCTGCTGTCATTAAAGGGCCTTGGATTCAGACTGAATGTTGACAAAGGTTAAGAGCTCTTCCTCATCTTGCACAAGTCTTTGAAAGATTGTCATTGAAAGATCAGAGGCTTCTCATGACCAGAGAATGGGTGGACTCCATTTCAAATATCCTACACACACACACACACACACACACACACATAGGGGAGTGGCTGTTTGTGAAGGGTATGTAACAGCACACTTTAGGAATAGATGCATTGTGCCTTATATGTGTGGGTGGGGCCAATCCCATCTTGCCCCTGATTCTTTTGAAACCCTCCCACCGAGGACCATAGAATATTTTTCAAAATTCAGAAGAAACCTTTTTGAATTGTTATTACAGCACTAGGCAAAGCTAGACTATCTGTTGAGGTGCATAGAGCTGTTGATAAAAGGCAGATAGGCTACTGTTTTACCTCCCTATTGAAAGTGAATATGTAGCGATGCTCTACCCGACAAACTGCCTTTTCCATTACCTCTCTTGCTGTCTTTTGAAAGCGTTAAAAAAGCTGGGCAGTGATGCCAAGTAGGTTAATAACATGCAATGGATTAAGGTTTTAGTATGGCTGCACCGCTGCTATACTGGAGTAGAGCTGATTTACTAGGGAGTAAAATAACAACTTAAACCTCTCCCAACACATTTCCTTCTCACACGCTGACCTGCATCCCTATGCAGAGGTACAACACCATCAAAAATACAGCATCAGATTCATTTCTGTCTACCGTATACAAAGCGAGGAAAGAAGCTTCCGATTTACTTCAGAAGCCCAGTATAGTACACAAGTTAGTCATGGCTCTTACTGAATTAAACATGGGAAGAAGAGATTCTTTTTATCTACAGCCAAACTGCTAAATCTGACCACTGCAACTGATACTCGCCCATTTCAAATCCTCCCTTTGATACTGAAAGCGTAGGAGCTTCAAATATATCAGTTTGTCCTCATTTTTTAATGGGTTTCAGTAGCAAACATCAACTGATCCACACAATATCCAAACAATATTATACAAAAGTTCTCTGGTAAATCTTTTTCACTTTGTTCCCTGTGGAACAAACATGTCATCATCATGTTTTTTCTTTTATTCTTGTCTGTCTGTGTTTATTCTTTCATTGCTATACTGGTAGGTTCAATTAACCAACAGCAGGATTACAGTTTTTTCTCCAAATCAACTCTGATCAGTGCAATAATAATTAGTTCAATTTAAGTGGACATGAAGAGACCAGCTTGTGTGATCTCCCACTATTCTCTGGAGTTAGATAATGGTTCTAGATAGCGTTCTGTTCGGCTCAGAGATGTTACAAATGTGTGTTTTGGTTGTGTGGGACTCCTCTTTGTTGGTGTGGAGTTGTGATATTTTGGGAAGCAGGGATGAAAGCCCAGGGTCCTGTGGCTAATGAGATACTGAGGCAGTGGGAATGATGGTTTTAATTACTGCCCAGGACCGGTCTAAAGGGGGTGATTGCTGAAGAGCATGCTGAGTGTCTTAGGTTGGGAGTTCAGACCCATGCCAGTCATGCTGTGCTTGGCTGCCTTTGATGCTCACTTCCCTCTGCTTTATTCCCACATCGTGCTTATTAGATTCTTTGCCGCACAATGCTTCACTGCACCTTTGTTCAAGCCAATGCTTTGCACAAAGGGAGGCATAACCACTGAAATCTCAACTTCAAACCCCCAGACAGTTACAGTGATGCAGAGGGCAACTTCATCTTTTGTGGAAATGAAATCTGTGGCTCTCCCATTGTGTGGCGGCTCTTGGCTGAATCCAGCAGGGAGGAGATGGATTGTGAGTTTGCTCGGAGGAGACGACGTTATCTGTATTGTGGAAGAATCAAAATGCAGGAAATTACCGATTCGCTGGGTTAGCAGCATCCGACGCTGAATATAAAGCAAAATAAGACCTAAAAATAGAAATTGCTTCTGAAATCATGAAAACTGAATAGGGATGAATCCTCCCCCCGTCTTCTCACATTTCAGGAGAAAAATCTACTATAGATTCAGAGGCAGGGAGTGAGTCATGCCTCTCCTTGGCTGCGCCCAGCAGGAGGGTGTTGCTACGCCTCTGCTCTCTGTTCCCCTGCAGCCCAGCTGTGGACCAGCCCTTTGTTGACTTTTCAAAGATCACATGGCGTCCTCTCTGAGGCTGGCTCCGAAGGGGCTCTGCCCCTGCGGGACCCTGCTATGGTCAGCACGGGTCTCGTCCTTCCCCTACCGCCTCTACCCAAAAGACAACAGTCTGGCTAGTTAATGTTTGACCATGACACCATTTCCCAAAACACAGAATTCAAAAAACATTTACTCAGAAGCTTTTTGATATACCACAGATAGATTTTGCTGTTACTTCCTTACTAGCAAATGACAAATGACAAAGGACAAACATTAGTTTCTCTGTCCTTTACAGCATTTAGTGGACAATTCCATGTCTGTTGAATCAAGTCTTTTTCTCCTCCAGCTTGCTATATCTCTGTCCACAAATAATCTTCCACAAGAGCCACAAACAACTTGTTAGTCCTGAGCCGAGTCAAGGCCTTTAGCTGAGGAAGCTCCTTTTATCAAATGCAGAGGAAACGGTATTTGCCAAATATGAACAAACTGGAACTTGAAGGGGAATGTGTCCTTGGCACTCGTACTTTGAGGAAGTGTTTATAAGAGCTTGAATCCTTCATGAAAAAGGTTTTTCTATAGTTTGGAGGCCATAACGATGATGCATGTGGGCCCGATTGCTGTTCTGGCTTTATGTATAGCAAACCCACAGTGTAGTGATGGCTGGATCCTGTCATAACAGTTCAATGTTAGTCACTTTGTAAAAGGTTATTCTCATGTCTTTCTGCTTTATTACAGAGTGCACAGTGTTGAAAGACAGAGAAAGAGGGGACGACTTGTGACAATGGTCACTAGTCAGATTTAAACCCTTGACATCACAAGTATACGGTAGTCTCTGTAGTCAGCTGAGCCACAGAAACACCCCCGTCTAGTGTCATGTGTTATGTGTCATGTGAGTGTTGAGTGATAGTAGGCAGCTAGCATTATCTCAAAAGTGAAAACTGAGCCATTGTAGCAGCTTTAAAGCTAAATAGCAAATAAGAAAGTGATATGCAGCTAAGTCCATTAGTTTAGTGCGAGAAATTGCTGAAAAATTGGTGGTGGGTGATGGGTCTGTGTACAACTAAAAATCTAAAAATGAAAATAAATAGTTCCAAAAATAAACCTGGCTGCTACATCAGCTGTATTGAGTTAATGATATTTTATTTTGTAAAATATATGAATCATCATCACAATCACCGTCATCATTGATGCCATATAATAAAAAACACCAACAACAAAGTACTCTTACTTTGGAACTTGTGAGTTGCCTAACTGCACTGGATGCAGCACTGGAACAAATGATGTACTGTATGGATGGTTCTGGTGTTTATGTTGTCATCACTAAATGGGGAAGTTGACCAACAGGCCCATCCCCCCAAACCATCAGTAAGACCAGAAGCTAATGTATATCATAACATTCAATAGGAAGGTTTTGCTCCTTTTGGTCCTTTTGAGTTGATTTCACTGTGTGTGGTTGTTATGATGGGCATGCTTACTGAGCGGCGCTGTTTCAGACAGCATGTGATGAGGGTGAAATGTGAAAAAATGTCCATCACAAGTCACAGTCCCCCAGGGGATCTTTATCTCACTGTTAAAGTCAAGGAAGTTTTCAATCTATCAGCGGAAGAATGAGAGGCCTTCCACAGTCTTAACTTAAAGAAAACTGTCACTGAGGATTTTCTCTTGCTGAATCAGCTGAACAATCAGCTTTACTGTTCTTCTGATGGAGAACTATGCTGTGATCATACATAATGTGCACTATTGCTAACAGAGCCTGAAACTGTCATGGTGTTTTCTGGCTTCATTATAGACGGCCAGTTTGGATTGCAACATATTCTCCACAGGCTTAGAAAACCATGTTGTGTGTCTGTATGTGTGTGTGCAATGCCAGTGCCTTTTTAAGGGGGGAACACACTGATGCAGAGCAGATTAGGTTCCACGGTAGGCAAAAGAGTAATCTAATTTTCCTAACCCGCTTACTGATATCATGGTAGATCCTTATTACTCAGAGTCCCCTCTTGGTCTCTTTTTGCAATCAGGGCTTTGAGCTTAATGGGGCCACTGTGCGCTTTGATCCTGTTTTGTTCTTAGGTTTTCAAATCAGGAAGTGAGGTTAAATGGCTACGAATGCCATGCAGAATACTATAGATATACAGCATGTGCTGAGAAAGATGTGTCCCTCATGGCGACGATGACAATCATGATGACGATTGTGATGATGAAGGACATACATACATTTAAACAGTGCGGCCATTTGATACGCCCTCCTTAACTGTGCTGCATGCTTCTTCTCATCAGCGTTGGGCCCGAGCATCTCACAGTGCTTGATTAGCGTAAGTGTGGAATCCGCACTGCTGGGGGCTGCAGGGCAAGCTTGAAGCCTGAAGCGCGTTCATCAACGTCCCTGGCGGGGGGCACCTTTCTCAGCCTCACACCGCTCAGCTTGCAGCACGCTCTCTAGCCAGCTTTTCTTCTTTTCCTTTTTATTTTCTCTCTTTTTCAACGCTTTGCCCTTTGTTGTTTTCTAAGAGATAGCGTGTTTTTTGAAAAAAACTTTTCTTCTTTTTTTTTGGCCAAAAGGCCTTTACAGTACTGTGCTGCTTGTGTTGGGTGCATATTGTTTAACACTTTAACAGTAGATTTTCCTGTTCTTATGCAATGTTTTCAGTCATAACCCAGAAAGGCATTGCTTGCATAGGAAGCTGCAGGGTGGAAGGCAAATCCCCCTTGAATATGGTTAGGGTAACCCTAAGTACACTATATTGAACTGCTCACTAATCAGAAACAGGGTGGTGGTTAGAGAGACCATCAACCAGAGGACCCAGGGTGAAGGATTGACAAGCATCCATCCTGCTGTGTCCTGAAGCAAGACGCTGACTCCCTTCCAGCTCCAGGGGTGCTGTACTGTACTGGCCCTGACCCCTGCCCGCTTGCCCTCCCTCCCCAGGGAGGGAGAAGAGAAGACAGAAGACAATCTATAATAATCAATAAACATTTACACATGCACATAAACACCAATAAACCCTATCTGATGTATTTTTTGACTTATGTTGCTCTTACTATAACCCTTGTTGTATGTATTTAAAAATAATTAGTTTAAAGGAGGGAGAGAGAGCTCTGGAAAGTCATCAATAAGCTACTTTTTTACCCACTATGAGCAGAGACTGATGTCCCTGCCTTCTTCTCCCTCTTTTCTCTCTCTTCCTCCAACAGGTAAACAGTGACTGAAGCAATTCCTCCCAGACTGGTCCCTCAGGTCTGAATCTGTAATCACTCTTAGATCTCAGACATGAAAGACTTGCGTACATCTTCCTCAAAATGCCCTCTAAGGTGCCAAGTTCTGTTTCAAATGGTGGGATGGCGAAAGGAGAGGAAAAGTTTGGGAAGAAATAATGAGTCGTAATCAGGTGCCTCTTAACATAAGTGCATAAGAGGAATTTTTGGCTTTGTCATAGCATTCTTTATCATCTGAATCATTAATTTTTCATCAAAGTCATGAGGAACCCTGAACAAGAAAGGGAACGATCCATTCCAGACTTTTGGTTTTCTTACTTTCTCTCAGATCAGGTTATCCATGTCTTATAGGTTATCTTATTAATTGTAGAAATCAGCATTAAAGGGCGTTACAAAAAGAGTCTACAGCAACATCAACCCATATCAATCAATACAAAAAAAAATGCTCTCACTTTGTTCCATTTATGTGCTCAGCCTGAATCCATCTTGGCCTTTGTTTACAGGCCTGCAAACCTTTAAAGCTCATTTCCTCATTGTGGATATTGTGAAGAGTAAACCCACCTAACTTTCTGAGGTAAATTTATGGTCTAGCACATAGAAGGTAGAATAGAAAATATGCATACATTTTTTTCTGAAAACATAATTTTATTGTTTATATTGATTATTGTGATCACCTAGTGGAGGTCATTGTTTACCCAACTTTTTATTTTCCACTGTGCTACATCACTGATTGTGAGCAATAGTGAGAGGTCACTGTGGAGAATTTGCAGTTTCTTTATGTTTGTTAGGTCAGCAACGCCATCGTCAGCCAGAGGCCTGATATTCACCAACATGTTAGTAGAGAAGTGTAGGTGACCCAGAGTTATTCAGACTTTGCCTTTTCAGTGAACAGGCTTTGCCGCCATCTAGTGCTCATATATCAGATTGCACTCAGACAAAACACAAGGTCACACGATCACTGCGCTGAAAGAAGTAGTTCGTAAGGATTTTTTGACGAGGCGATCTTTTATTCCACAGCCATTTAATTTTTCATTGAATTCATTGTACTCCGTTTGAATAACTGTACTACTCATATGTAATGATGTCTCGTGTAAGCTGGTGAAACATTTGAGAAAAGTAAAATTTAAGCGTAATCATTTTCTCAAGTGAAAAGGCCTACAAGTATTGAATAAGCGGGAAAAGTCGACTGTGGCTTCTCATTCTTATAATTGAACCACCTGTTCAACACAATTATCGAATTGAAGCTGTTTTAAAAGGCGTGTTACTGCAAAAGTGAGTACACGGACTCAAATTAGACACCATAGTTTGACGCTACAGTGCACATGTGAATCAGTTTTCTTTACTAACTCTAGATTTAGTCTAAATGATGGCGACTTCATTTCTGCTGCAGTTCTGACTAGCCAAGTAACTTTAGCTAGTATCCAATTTGGTATTGCTAGCTAGTTACCATGTCACACTACTGAACTTTCCAATGTTAGCTATTGCAGTTACCCAATTTAGCATGCTAACCTTACCAAACATATAGCTTGTCTTATATTTGGCAAAGAAAGTATTTAATTGAGGGTAATGATTGATAGTATGCTAGTTTAGTTGGGAACCAGGTGTGTTGGCCACAAGGTCTGCCTGCAGGGAGAGCTAACATGAGCCATATTCAACACAGCTACTCAACATACTTAGCATTATGTTTTGTCTTTTTTATCATTTGTCACTTGTAACAATAACATCTTAAGTTAAAGTCAAATCCCCAGTTGAAGAAATGATTGCTTTCAACCTCTCCAACTCTACTAAAATGTACCAAACTAGGGCTGGGTGAGATGGACAAAAATCTTTATCATGATCAATTGACCCATTTGTCAGGATAACGATAAATATAAAGCTATATGGGCAATGAATTCAACCTGAACTGGAAACACCATCTAGATGATGCTTCTTTTTTTCTAGCCTGGCGCACTGTAGATTTTGTTGAGTCTACTGGTGTAATTATGGTAGAGATGCAGATTTGCCCCGAAGACTGGAGGAAAATAGAGCCAGACTCAGCAAAAAATTGTTAACGATTCTGCTTCATATAAGAAGTCATGATTGGTCGCAAAAGATGTTTGAAAAACACTGCGAAAATGAGCATGATGGATTGTTTTTTTTTTTTTTTTACCAATAGTTAAAAAATATATCAATTATGTTGAAACATGTTTCCTGTTTGTCCTTTAATAAAAATACTATTTTTTTTTTTACCCACATGAAATATGAAGACATTTAACTACCATTTTTGAGAAATATCAGTCAAAGTCACCTATAGCCTCATTTCAAAAAAATACTATTACTATAAATGTGATTCCTAATTTGTCAGCCGCCCATGTCTATTTGTTAACAATGCAATGAACCTGAGTATCAAAAGCAACACTTGCTTTCTGGGTTGCTTGCAGGTAGATTAACCTCAACCAGAAAAATCCTGTTCTAGTATATTAGATCTAATCTTTGCATCTTTTTTTCTCATTGCACCATTTAAGACTGTTTGAAAATGACTGGTCGTGCACGAGCAAGATCAAGAGGCCGAGCACGCGGTCAAGAGACTGGGCCACCTGGAGTGGTAAGGGAAGCCTGTGTCTTCATTCTAGTACCAGTGTGTCAGGGCACACCTGAACATAATCTCATGGTTTAGCACGCCAGCTTTGCAGTATTTGGAGTCCTTCTAGTTCGCATAGGAGTTCCCAAATTTGGCAGGTATTTTAGGATTTTATAGGTAGACATGGAGAATGTTAGGGGAAAGGTCTTGGTTTATATTAATGTTTTTAATTAGACCAATGCTAGCCTGTTAAAGCTGTCAGAATATCAACATTTTAGCTTTTAATAATGCATACTAAAAAATGTAGCATAGCAATGACATTACAATCATGTTTTTCAGTTTCAAAATGGCAATTGAGATTTGGCATATTGAGTTAAATTTGATCAGTGTCCTGGATAATGATTTAATAAAAAGAATGTGAACCCCCAAGGGCTTTTATTCACAGATCTAGGTATAAAAAAAAAAATGATCACTATGGAAATTTTACACTTTGAAGGAATATTTTTTTCTCCCCACTGACTCACCGCATTGCCAAAGCCCACACTTTGGAAACTCCTGAGCAGACCACATTCTAAAAATGCGTGAGCTGAGTCATGCCTAACACAATGTCATCAATGTTTTCCTGAAGAAACCGTCTCAAGAGGCTGCCACAGCTGCTGCCCCACCCACTGAGGGTGAGCTGGTTGGTAGAGGAAGGCAAAAAAGCACTCCAGGAGCTGTGCCTGCAGAAGGTACAGACTTATCCCAAGTTTCTATTTTTAATGCTAAATAATTTGTTCCAATTAAGGTGGGGAAACTTTTATTTTTACAGTAAAGTGGATTTAAAGGGGAAACCATTCTGTTACAGAATTCGTACATGGGATTTCAATGGTCAAGGTATTCATGTTGTCACAGTCTAATCAATATTTGTGATCATGAACAACTCTCAAAGCCGGTAGTTATACAACAAAAGCCTTATATGCACGGGACGAGTATTACACAGGGACCACATGAAATTAATGAATTACCCCCCAACCTCTGAGTTTCATGGGACACATTTGCATGGAAATCACAGGTGGCGCCAGATAGGATTTTACAATTCCTAACTTCTTGATTTAGCAAAGCAAAACTTGAGGTTTGTTTCAAAAATGCATTCAAAACCTTACTCTACAGATGCCACTACTGCCTCCATTTTTCATGACAGGAGGAAGATAAAAAATTGTGCGTCTGTAAGAAGAAAAAGAAACCATGTGCCAAAATCCAATTTCAGCTAAAATTGCCAAGAGTTTGATTTGCCTGGGATTAATATTATCAGCGGACCTCTGTCGGCATCAAAATACTGTAGTGTTTCTCATCTGTGGTGCACGGTCGCATCAAAATATAAAATTGGTGAATGTATAGAAATTAATCAAATCGAGAGGTGCGCATCATGTTATGTTCTCCGTCACACCAGAGACGAATCTCGCTGGACTGGGGCGCTCAGTCACACACACACACCACACCCTCCTTCGCTTGTGTGAGACAGACATCACCTGCTAGTTGGGCAAGACCTCAAAAATAGCTGTATCTGGTGTGGAGTCTGACAAAAACCTGCTATCCATTCGACAATGGAAGGTAATTAGCGTTTTTTATTTCTGTCCAATATTCAATTTGGGGTTTTACTGTCCGCAAGGCGACATTTATTCTTTATTTACCCTTTGTTTAACTACACAGGTCAGTTTAGAACATTCTCATTTCCAGTGCCTAGCAAGTGACAAAAACATTGTATTTATTTTCAGTAAATGTCCAATAAACCTGTATATCTGAGCTGTGAATGTTGTCGGATGTCTTTTGGAGTACACAGCTGTCTTGCACCCACGTGATGCCTCACCACCACCACAAATAAAGTTCTGTACTAAGGGAAACACTGTGGTAGACAACCGGAGTTTTTACTTTACAAATTACAGACAGGGCAGATTTTCAAGGAATAAAAATCACCAAGCCACGATTATTATAAATCACTTGACGTCCCCAGTTAATATTATTCACTTGTGAATAGGGCTTAAGACACAAAACGTTGATGGCTGTCGGATACAAAGTCTGAAGCTGAGGCTCTGAGGAAATGAGTCTATTTATGTTATTCTATATCTACAAATCTTGTGCTTAATTACAAGTTCTCCTGATGTCAAAATCACTAGTTTACATGGTTCTTCTCCAAATTTCTGTGGAACAAGCTTAAATAGGTAGGTAATCCTACCCAGCAACTACAGCATATTTTCACCAGAATTTGGCTAGTGCTGATTTCCCACCATGGGTCATGGGAAAATAAGAGAAATCCACACACTGTCCAAACTGGGCTTACTTAAAAAAAACAAGCTCTCATATCTGGCAAACGCAAACTACTCCCACTGTTTTCCACAGGACAGAAATGATTCCTACAGGATGTTTAATCCATAATTTGTATTTTCAATCAGAATGTAAGTAAACTAACTTAAAGTCTTAATTTTGTTTTCACCAGCTGTTCTGCAGATCTCAGCTGGCTTCCACCAGGTGAAGCTTGGAGAAAGAGGTGGACGCCGCCGTGATTTTCATGATGCAGGAGTTAACACCAGGCAGGCTATGGAGCATGTCAAGGAATCAAAGAGTGGTCTGTAAACATTTAAAGAATTCAGATACTGTCACAAAAACTGAAGTGAACTAATGTGCATGTGCAGTTGTCATTGGTGACCACTTTGTGTTTGTATACTTCCTCAGGTACCACTGGTTCTACCATTCAGTTGAGTGCCAACTTCTTCCGCATCCTGTCCCGCCCCCAGTGGGCTCTGTACCAGTACCACGTGGACTATAAGCCCCCAATGGAGTCTCGTCGCCTGCGCTCTGCCCTCCTCTTTCACCACGATGAAACACTTGGCTCAGCACGCAGTTTTGATGGAGCCATGCTCTTCCTGCCTCACAGATTGCACAACAAGGTACTGTGTAGATTAGAGGATGGCCCTGTTGTGACATAAACATACACCGGTGGCCTCCCAGAAAGGGCCCATGAACAATGAAAATTGTTGGTAAGCATAGAATAAGATTAGATGAAACCTTAAAGTTTGCACCATTAACCATCATGTGGAGGTCCTATTCCAATTTTGTTGGTGTGGTAAAATTGTGAATGCAGACAAAAAGTTAGTTTCCTACCCCAACACTGAAATGTTGTCTTGATTCATGTTCAGGAGACCGTGCTGCACAGTGAGACCAAGCATGGAGAGAAGGTTCAGATAACAGTTACCCTGACAAACGAACTGCCACCCACTTCACCAGTGTGCCTTCAGTTTTACAACATCATCTTAAGAAGGTCAGTTGTCCAATTGACAGGGTTCTTGCTCTGGATAGCATCAGAAATGATTAAAAAGTTTCAGGTTTTTAAAAAGTATTGAACAGCACAATCATTTAAGTTTGGAAAAAGTCTTAAATTCACCACGTTGCATATTTCTTGATGCTGAGGTAGATACGATTGTACTCCTTGATCAAGGACCTGCCCTTATCCAATTAGTCTCAATTAGTGGCAGCCGGTGCCGGATGCGGGGAGAACCAGCCCAGCCCAATTCCTCGCATCCAGCCAGCTCACCCAGACCCACTCACGCCTGCTTCACAACCGTTATAAAAATGGTTAAACTTGAAGTTGAAAATATTGTTTTTGCACATTTTATGCCTAAGCAATAAAGAAGGAATCTTCTACAGTCATAATTTGTTACCATTTCAACTTAGTTTAAAATATTGTGACTGTATCGAACCGTGAACCCTGTACCGTTACACCCTAGTAGTGATATTTGTAGTTTAAAATTTAAAATCTCCAGTTGTTGAGTGATTGCATCCTAGTTGACGGTATTATTGCTCCGAATTGAAAGTGAGGTACAATCGGTGTGCAAGTGGAGATTTGTTTGTGTGAAGTTTTGATGTGTTCCAGAAACCAATTCACTAATGTAACTGTTTGTTCAGGATCTTGAGGATGCTCAATATGCAGCAGATTGGACGCAACTACTACAGCCCAAATGATCCACTCAACATCCCGCAGCACAGGTACATTTCACCTGCCTCACCATTGTTTCTTCTATATAGCTTAACTATACTGAATGTCAAAGTGTCGTACCACAAGCCACAGTGGCTAGTAAATCCCAGAATTCACAAGGTGCTTTCATGTGAATGGACTTACTGTTAAATTCCTGGCCGGGTTTCATGGTAAATTACCCGTAGTTATTTAAAAGAATTCCTTCCCGTTCGTTTGAATAGACATACTGCATGAGGGTAACGTACTGACCAGACGAAGTGTGGCCTTTGCTTTTTCCCAGGTTGACCATCTGGCCAGGCTTTAGCACCGCCATCTTGCAATACGAGTCAAGCATCATGCTGAATACTGACGTGAGCCACAAGGTGCTGCGTAGTGAGACGGTGCTCGACTTCATGGCCAACCTGAGGCAGAAGTGTGGGGATCAGCGATTCCCTGAGGCCTGCGCCAAGGAGCTCATTGGACTCATAGTCCTCACCAAGTAAGCTCCACATGTTGCCTGTGCTATTATACCATCGTTGCACACAAGTGCTTTGGCTTACTATGTAGAAATCTTTAATCATTGAACATTCTTTCACACAAGTACCTCACTTATGTGTGCTAGAAAGTTTTATCAGCCAAACAAATAGTTGTATACAATACCACATGTACAATCTTGGGGAAAATGGATCTTCTGTATTTTTGAGGTTTTAAATCATGAGCTTCACAATTCAGTCTGTAAATCTTTTCCTTTTCCAAACATTCAATTAAGTTGGTCAGGAATGTTTTTACTGTCACTAAAAAGTTGCATGAGCCTTTCTCCACCCCTCTAAGCTCTCAGACAATAAGCTCCTATTTTGACGTTCCATCCCCAATATCAATTTTTCATTTTTTTCAACATTTCTGGTTTAATCTTTATGCAGCTGTGGGTCTCGCTTGAAAAGCATTTCATTGTAGACTTAGCTTCCCTTTCCTTCCCTCAGGTACAACAACAAAACCTACAGAATTGATGACATTGCGTGGGATCACACTCCCAACAACACATTCAAGAGGGGAGATACTGACATTTCCTTCAAGAGCTACTACAAGACTGTAAGGTTCCTGCCCTGAGCACATGTATTATTATTGTATTACGATAGTTGTGGGAGGATGTTTGATGGTAATAAGTGTCTGATTGGTATGAAGAAAGTTACTTTCGTAAGTTGGTGATCAACATGGTCTGAAAAAATCTTTATTGCAGTATCCTAAATGTACTGCCTAAGACAGTGAGGGGAACATTTGCTACTCCCTAGGGGTTAAATTTCTATTAAAATCCTTGACCATTGTATATTAATAAACTTATCGCACTTTCACATTGCAAGCAATTTGGTTGATGATTCGCTCTGTTCTAACCAATGGTGGGCAGTATGAGAGGCTCTAATGTTATGAGGTGGTCTCATGCAGCTACAACAGGCAAATCAAGCATTTTTCACTGCTTTGATATTACCGTTGATAACGGTACATGGTTTTGATGAATTAACATAGCTAGTTAGCAAGCACCAATTAGGTAGCATTAATCAATAGATAACAAAACCAAAAAAAATTAAAAACCACCTCAGAACTGACCTTTGACCCCAATAATGGTTGCAGCTGCTCTTCAAGCATTGTATTCAGTTGTCTTTTCAATTAGTGATAAATAAATGTATTAAATAAGTTGTAGAGAACTGGGAAGCTTTGAATGGCTGTAATCAACTTCTCGTGCAATTTGCACTTGTCAGGTGGAATACTTGTTCATGAAACAAAACAGCATCGGTAGGGAAACGAGGTAGCGCAGGAATCTGATTGGCAGACTGCCGATGACAGGAAGGTTCAGCTATGGCCAATTTATCTCAGCTGACAAGTTTGCTGCATATCACCCTGCATAGTCTGAACTGGAATAACCATGCTATCTGTCTTCAGCAATATGCCTTGGACATCACTGATGGGAACCAGGTGCTGCTGGTCAGCCATGTGAAGAGGATGGGTCCTTCTGGAGCTCCTCCTCCTGGCCCGGCCATGCTTATCCCAGAGTTCTGCTACCTGACAGGTTAGCAGCGTACTCTAGCAGCGTCTGACTCCATATTCACACACTTAAAACACACTTACATTTTAGCCATTTAGCTCTCTGCCCCTCTAATCCACAGCAACAGACTATACATGCAACAATACAATAATCATATGAGAATCATGAGAAATGAGTGCAAGAATAAAGGTTTTGAAAACGACAGGAGCATTTACAGTGCAGGTGAAAGAGGAAGATCTCATTGTCACTGGCTTTTGCTAGATATTTTAGATGACATTTACTTTATAATCTATATAGTATTTGAATGTCCACCTTAGTAACTATATCTATTTAGTGCAAGTCACCATATGTTAAATTTAAAAGAAAAATAATTGTTTTCCTCAGGCATGACTGATAAGATGCGTGCTGACTTCAACATCATGAAGGACTTGTCCACCCACACCAGACTGACCCCGGATCAGAGGGAGGGTCGACTCACCAGATTTGTTACTAACATACAACAGTGAGTGATATTCAGTTGATACCTTAAAGCACTCCTCATAAGTGCCTACTGCAGACTTCAGGGCGTTTGGTCAAATGTTAGCACAATTGGTCGCTGTTTTTTAAATACTGTAATGTATAGATACTCCAAATATTTACATGCATCACTTTGACCATCAATCAATACCACAGCTTTTAAGCATTTCACATTTCCCTGAAGACAGGCTGCTTAGTCCTCATGTCAGCAACTCTGGTATTGAAGAAAATTCTGAGTTTTGCAGTCATATATGGACACTAGTTAACACTTGAATGCACCACAATCCCAGGCTCTGGTTTCAATCATAAAAAACTATTTTGTAGGAATGCTGAAGCACAGGCGGAGTTGAACACCTGGGGACTCAACTTTGAAAAGCAGCTCTTGAATCTGACCGGCAGAGTCCTCCCAGGGGAGAGGATTTTCCAGGGACCGAGAGTGGTATGATAATATGCTAGTGATTAGATGAGTTTTGGTTTATTAGTGTTTATCGAGAGGTTTTGTGGACATAATTTGTTTTTGGGTTGTTTTTTTTTTTTTATCGCCTAGTATGATTATAATCCTTGGGCAGCTGACTGGTCTAAGGAGATGCGTGGGGTGCCTCTGATCAGTTCCCCTCCGCTTGTCAACTGGCTGATGTTCTACACCCGTCGCAACGCCAACGAAGCCCAGTCCCTCTTGCAGACCCTCCACAGGGTCACAGGTCCTCTGGGCATCCGCATGGAAAGGGCTGTCATGTGAGTTCTAGCTTCAGCACACCACTGTAAAATACAGCCTGTTTTGATATACATACTAGTAATATAATTTGTAGTATTAATTTCTTACATGTTGAATATTATCAACTGAATGTTGGTTTTGTTGAAATTACTAAATTAAAAATTTTACTGAAATTATACAGCTCTGTTTTTTATCCTACTTTTGAAACAGGTGGTATATAGGTGCCACCGTGTGGTAGAAAGAAACAATTGCAGCCGTAAATCAGAATCAGAATGGGGTTTATTGCCAAGTAAGTTTACACATACAAGGAATTTGCCTTGATCTGATGGTGCAACATTTAACAGAAGAAAAAAACAGTCAAAAATATAAGAAGGAACAAGTCAAAAATATAAAATCTAAAAAAACAAATTCACATAATAAATTAGAAAAAAAAGACAAAACGTATAACAAGACAAGAGATGTGTGCAATAAGGTGCA
>OOFE01020724.1:10661-24522 GCA_900323365.1 Monocentris japonica | reverse complement strand
GCCGTAACCCTCCCCACAGCCAGGCCCGGGTCCATGGCCATGACCGTGGCCGTAACCCTGCCCACAGCCAGGCTCAGGTCCATAGCCATAGCCTCCAGACCCTCCACAAGGTGGGGCCACAGGCTGGCATCCAGATGGACCATAGGGCTGAGGAGGACAGTTTGGATGGTTAGGATAGCCAGTGGGATATTGGTTTCCTGTTTAAACACAAAGGAAAAGAAATGATTCGCCCATAATGCAACAGTAAGTTAAGTGCGTTCAACACATTTGAAACAGTGAGGAAGAATGTAAAACATGGTCCACTGTGTCAATTACCTTGGTTATGGCCGAACATTTCTAAATTTTAGGTTAAAACCCTGAAATTGAAAAAAACACAATGTTATTTAAAAGTATATACCACACTAAATAAATCCACACAGATCCCCTCTCACTTTTCACACAAGTGCTTGAAAACATGTGCTGGTATGAGGAGTTGTAGAACAGAAAGTGCTGTCTGCCAATATATATATAGTAAATAGTAAATACATAGTAAAAACAGTGCTTTTAGTCCATACTGGAACTGGCAATGTACTTTGTGAAAGTAAATTAGCACGGAATGCTAGTATTTATCATTTTTCATTTTGTGGCTGGTTGTACTGATGCTGTGCTGTCACATGCCACGGACATGTGCCTGAGTATTGCACAAAAAGCCAGTGAGACCCTTCAAGGAGGTCATAAATCTGACCTTGACAAGACCACTACTATGTGGAGGTAGTCTATGGGATGAACCATGCTATCTTAGTATAGAGAACCAATCATGAGACACTTCTTTGTTTCCAAAGGAACTATAAAGATGGTAGTGGGCTGATTTTCAGAGAGAGAGAAAGCATAGGGATCTGTGGGATCCATGACAAGGTATCTCTCTCCAATATATCTGTATACAATATATTTTTGTACTTCAACCTGTCAGTGTTTTGTGTGTTATTTCAAGATTATTGAGTGCTTACAGGCAATTTTCCACGACAACTTCTACTAATGCTAAATGTTCCAAAACAGGCAGTGCAAATGAAAGGTGTGGCACTTGGAAAAAATGCAGACTATCAAACTATCAATAAATTGATAGTACATTCATTAATGCATACTCATATATATATATATATATATATATATATGTATATATAAATGTATTTTGTATCAATCATGCCCCCAGAGCTACAGATCCTCAGCAGAATTTCAGAAGTGAACTTACTGTATGCTGGAGTGCAGATCCCAAGCAGCAGTAGTCAACTGGCTCTCCCAGGACCTCCTTTTATATAAGTAGCCACACCTTCTCTAGCAGCCCAGTCCCCTTCATCAAGGGCAGTTCCTAAACGGCCAAAATCAAGTCTTTGTTTTGTGATCTATAACGGTGTGTGTGTGTGTGTATAATCTTTAACATACAGACAGGAGTATATTGTCTTGCATTTTGTTTTACTGCATCGTAAAGCTAATATCCACCTTAAAAGATCATTCACAGGGTGTCCTGGTGGCTCAGTGGCCTAGGGTGCTTCCACATAACTGCGACGTCCTGGGTTCAGATCTGACCCAGGACCTATGTCACACGCCATCCTTTCTCTCTCCCCTGATCTTTCCTGTCTCTCTCTAATGCTGACTATTGAATAAAAGGCAAAAATGCCCAAAAAATAATTTTAAAAGAAAATCCATGTTATTTCTGTTATTACAGGTGATATGAATGCCACCAGACTGCACCACTAGTTTTGCCTTGTTTTCCCAAATCTGTGCATCCCACATATGATAATAAAGCCCACATATGTATGCATAGTGTAACACGCCGATGCATACACACACACAAACACACGTGTGCACACAAGCTCTGTCCTTGTGTCTTGGAGACTGTGTTGCAGTTGTTCTATTATCCATGATTTATCTGTTTTTGTGTCACTTTTTTTCTGTAAAGCACCTGTTGGTTGAAAGGACTCTATAAATTAACCTTTCCATAGCGATGTTCTAGTGAACCAAAGCAAGCTCTAGTCTGTGATATTATCAGGAGACAAAACCTGTATCCTCTCCATTGTACTGAAGACTGACTGCAGTCTCCAACCAAGTCAGCTTTCCTTCACCGTTGTACGAACCAGAAAATATCCAGGATGACTTTAGAAGGACTGTAAAGTCATCCTGGGTGTTGTCACTGTGTCTACTATGTTTGAATAACAACATCAAGGGAGACTTGGCTCTCTGATGCTTAGCTTTGGGAGAGGCTTAATAATGTTTACAGATGGAAAACTGGACTGTCCAAGATCATGGGAACAATGTGTGAATTCTGCTTTAGGGTGAATCCTCCCTTTAACATTTTATAAATACAAAACTAATAGCAAATAAAACAAACAAATAAATGTGAGTTGTGCATCCTTATACAAAATAGTGTCTGGTTAGATTTGGCTTTGTTGCATTTCTGAGCTTTTGGTCCATTAAATCATGAAACTCATAAAGTCAATATGTAACTGAACAATAAATAAGCCAAATCATATTTTTTGCATCCCAATAGGAATTGCAATTATTGACTGATTGAATTAAACACAGTTAAATTACAGAACGCCTGATGTTGATTCCTATTAGGATACCTTTGGCCTCCTATCAAGCCAGTCCCTCCTTACTCGTCTTCCCTTAAAGCGATGATACATAGTTTTGGCTATCTGCCCGATTACACTGTGTGCTTTAAGATTTGAGATGTGGAAAAGGCGGGGGAGGTAAATGCCACTTTTCTTATCAGCACATGGCCATGCTCGAATTGCCAAACAAACAGGAAAGACAGGTTACACAAGCGCTGTGCTTGACTTGTAGGCCTACTGCCAATCACAGGATCTCACCGCTGCTGGAGTCAAGAAGTGCATACTTCGTGGGTTCACCTGTAGCTGCACCCCATCTACACAAATAAATACATTGTTCAAGCACACATGCTTAAATAAGACACACCCATACACTGATATTTAAAAACTTCCTCTCATACGCACATTTTACGTGTGCAAACGAGTGCACCTACTGAAAACATTCCTCACCACAGCCACACCTTAATTTTTTGAAATTCCAGCTATCACAGTAAAGTGTTTGTGGCAGCATTAGGGGGTCAAAGGACACAATTTAAAGCTCCCCAGCATAAATAAGGGTGCTATAGTAATTAATGAGAGCCCCGCCTCATGAGCTGACATGGTAGGATTAACGTTTACGTTTCTGGAAAATGCAGCATGGCACACAAATTCTGGCGACCTAAAGTTCATATTTTTTCAACAGTAATAATGTCATTAATCTGACCAGCATGTTGAGGTGAGAAAATGGACATAAGGCTTATTACTAATAGGTTACTGGTTTGAATCCCCAGACCAGCTGGGAAAATCTGGTTGAGGGATGTCAGTGAGCAACTCTTAAACTCTTAAACAACTTAAACAACTGTTTAAGTGAGCAAGCCAGTTAACCCAAACAGCACCAGTGGAGGATTTATTTTCTGATAGGTGCAATTGTTCTCATTTTTAAATGTGCTCTGTTTGACTGAGCAGGGCAAGCATACATGTATTGAAGGCAGAAACAGTCAAGATACAACCATATAAAAATGATTTATTCTAAAGCCAAGTGTTAACATTAATTACAAGTTAATTACTGGGAGAGAACGTGGATACAAGGCAACATGGAAATCAATGCTTTTATACACTTAATAACAGAATAAAGTAACTGGTGCGCCCAAACTGTGCAGGTAGCAGCAGACTGTCAAAACAGAAGTGTTCATCTGGGAGACGAGACGTGTTCGAGATGCCAACACAGAAAGAAATTCAGAGAATGCAGAATGTTACTGCTTGGCTTCAACGTGGAAATGAAGTGCTGGTATGTCCTAGTAAATGCATTCAGCTTCTAAAAAGGGCTACACAGAAATTGTCAAACACAAAAAGTATACTTGATTGATTTGCAGATACTTTTCAGTGACTGTCTAAACTTTCAGGCACTCACTGCGTTGTCATATTTGGCAAACCCTACCCATTTATTACTGGAGGAAGACGAAATCAAACAATAAGAATTATTTTCAAATGCTATTATACCTTGGTCTGACTTCAATCTGACTGTCTTTGTGATTGGTTTTGAGGTATCAACACTGCCTCATCTTTTTAGTCAAGAAAGAGCTGAAGCACAGAAAAGTACAAAATGAGCATCATTTCTCGGCATTTAGTCTGATGAACCTTGACCCTTGAAGGTCATCAGAGCTTGACCTTTCCAGCCAAGGAGCTGAAGGGGTAAAGGGCTGAGAAGCGACCCAGGGCCCAGACTGGGAACACGTTTCTGTAGGAGGTGTAGCTGATAGCACAGCTCTTGTTGAACACACCTGGGATATTCTCCTTGGGAGGGAAACAGAAACAACATCACATATTAAAGTCCATTTGTTTCTTGTATCTAATGTTTTCATGAGGGAACTTCTCACTAGTTATAGGAGTATATTATCTGTTAATATAAGAACAGTATAGGATAGTATCATAAGTGGGATAGTATAAGACGGATGAGAGTATATCACATGTAAAATTATAGTGTGTGTGTCGTGTGACTGCATAACATTGGGAGGCGGGGACTCACCTGTGGCCAATCTCCATTGGGCAGCTGTTTGTCAATCAACAGCTGGATTCCTCTCTCAATGGCCCGCCTGTCAGGGTGCCTAGTTACAGACACATTACAGTTACAACAATAACAGGTTGAGCTGTCTCAATGTTATCGTTTAATGCTGGCTCATAAATCTATCACCATCTTGCACCATACTAATTCAATTCAATTCAATTCAAGTATCCCTCAGGGGATATTCTTTTTGCAGCCAGGTGAATAAAATAGACCCCCTACAAACAACAACACAAGTCCATAGCATCCATAAAATCAAGGGAAACAGTACTAAAAAAAACCAATAAAAACAAAAAAAATTAAAACCAACAGGAGCTACATTCACTCAGAACTGAAAATCACTCAGGGCTGGACTAACCCAAACCCAAAAAACTTCTGCCTGAACTCAAAGTGAGCTGTGACTCAAAGTGAGCTCCAGGGTGTAACAAGCTTAGAACCTGAACTTCTGATTAGAACAGTGTTTCCTAATGATGGAATTAAGTGAGAAATTCAGCCAACCCCAACCTGAACCCATCGGATCCAGTCGGGTCCCACCGTGACCCAGCTTAAACGTCAAGCCTTTGAGTTGAGCATGGCTTTACCTGACAGCCATGAGGCCCAGCAAAGCCCAGCAGGTGTTGTGGATCTGACATGTGGCGCTCTGGACGTAGCGCCGCTGCTCGCAGGACTCAAAATCCTCGCCCCAACCTCCATCTGACATCTGTCTGTCCAGCAGGAAGTCACACGCCTTCTGCACCTCCACGCACGCTTCCCTGGTAGAGGAGGACACAACAGATTGGGGCATTCACTGCCATATACAATTTAAGAATAAAATATTAAAATTGTATATTAAATTTATTTTCAGGATGGGAAAAGAGTTCAAGGATAATGTAAAAAAGGTGTAAGTTTGTTCGACTGGAGTTAAATCAGTAGCCAAATATCATCAGACATCTGTGTGTACAAAATGAAAAATGAGGAATCTCCTGGATGTCTGAAGTGTCTCAAGGCTTAAAAAGAGTGTTCGGAGCCCTTACTCATCCTTGTAGATGTGACCCATACAAGCGAAGGCCTCGAGGCCAAACCATGCTCCATAAGTGAAGCACACTCCCCAGGACCTGAGCACAAGCAGAAATGGGTATGCTTGATTATTGCGATCATTCAATTCAGATGTATAGTGGGTAGTAAAATAGCAAGAGCCAGCCCACCCTTCCCAAGATCCATCAGGCCTCTGCATCCTCCTGCAGTAATCCAGTCCTTCTCTCAGAGTGGACCTGAGGAAGAAAACAATTAAACAAACAAAAAAAAAGAAACAGTGGAATGATTTATAACCTCTGTCTTGACAAGATATCG
This sequence comes from Monocentris japonica, assembly GCA_900323365.1. Lineage (NCBI taxonomy): Eukaryota > Metazoa > Chordata > Actinopteri > Trachichthyiformes > Monocentridae > Monocentris > Monocentris japonica. The sequence goes on along the minus strand of OOFE01020724.1, from coordinate 18,567 downwards.
TTGCAGCGCTTCTACAACTCCTCTTACACCACTGACCTTTTAGAAATGAAAGGGTTAAGGGTTATTTTCTGAATGTTACTCCACCAACATGGGAAACATTTCAAGACTGACCCATGAAACAAAAAACAGAATGAACACGTGCACAAGTAAATAACCCACAAATGCATATAGAAAGCAATGAAACACATTTTGACCACAAATTAGCCTTGTCTGAGTCCTCAAAAACAATGATGCATTTCTCATTTATTACATCAGATATGCCCAGCATCCTTCAATGTTTTTCACGGCCAGTATATTTAGATGAGAGCCCCTGCATGTGTGTGTGTACCTGATCTCGTCAGCACGGTGCTCAGGGTGGACCTTCTGGAAGTGACTTAAGGCCTGCATCACTGCTGAGGTGCATTCCACATAGGTATAGTCAATCATGATGTCACCTGGGTGTGCAAACAGACGAGTAGGAATGTGAGAGCAGATTGTTTTGGGGGGGAGACTATGAGGAGACTACCAAGACTATCGAGATAGATTGTGAAAAGGGGAGCGAGCATAAGAACAAAGCTAACAAGAAGGGAAGGGACTTTTAAGAGTGAAAAGGGGGCGACTCTGTTTTTCATGCTCTGATTTGTCTTCTGTAACATCTTATTTGCCAGAACCGATTGATTTCCAGCTGACATAGTTAGGCCTGAAAAGTCACCTGAGGCCACTACAGACTTCTATTACTATCAACTGTGTACCATAAGTCGACTGTCTATCAGAATGAATGGTTAGGCCTGTAAAGTCCTTTGAGGCTTCTTCGTGATAGAGGGCTGTATAAATAAACTTGACGTGGCGTGAGTCATTTCACAATACATATCAGCTTTCATAAGGAAAAAGAACATAGCAGAGGGAATCCCCCATGGAAACAAAAATGTCATGTTTATAATCCCTGTTTCCCTTTTTCAAACTCTTGTTTCTCAACATATTTCCACGCTGAGTAACATCGGCTGTCCTGTCAACGTGGGCATTGCTGAGCAGCAAAGTATGGTTGTTTCCACAAGAATTAATGTTGTATGTTAAATGAGGGATTCACCAACCAACATCATACTCTTATTAGACATAAAATAACCACCATATAGCCACTTTTGTCCAATGATGTCAAACTAATGGTTTAAATCAATATTTTTAGGAAACAATGAATCGCATCCATATTTGGTATCGATTTGGTCTTGAATGGGTATTGGCAGTGAGCGATGGCAACAGTGTGTTTCTAAGTCAGAAGACTCACCAAACACCTCGGAGGGGTTTAGCAACTCCAGGAGTCTCCCTCCTCTCTTGGTTTCATATGTGGCAAAACCACCGTCTGAGTTTCTCATGCTTAGCAGCTATGAAGAGGACATAAAGACGCGGTCAGAGAGGTATAACACTGTAAAGCTCACTTGCACAAGATCAGGTTTCTTATGGATTTTGTTTATGTTTTTCAAAGGTGAAAGAGTACAAGAAGGACTCTGAATCCAGTTTGGTGCAGTCTGAAGCTTTGAATGTAATAACCCTTGGTGCTCTTCAGATGGCACCAAGGGCGATCCTTTGGTCAACAAAATGAGTCCTCCATTCATTTATCATCTATGGAGCAGCTGCAGACTCACCACGTTGACAGCATCATACAGGCGCTCTGCAGGGACAGGCTGGCTGATGGAGGGACTGAGCTCCTGCAGCAGCATCACTGATTTCAGGCCCTCCGCTGTGCAGTCGCTCACGATCCAGCCACAGTCACGGGTACTGAAGGGGAAGCCTCCCTGATAAATTGTACACAGGGATACACATACACATACATGCCATCAGGGTAAGAAATTAACTTGTTTCTCCCTTGATCTACTCTTAAGGGGCATTTTGGTGAAATAATGCATTTGCATTGGATATTGGCAAGTAAACGTTAAAAGATTTGTTTTATTTTAAATGATAATATACGACAGATCCCACACTTCTCCATCGCTGTTGGAAACTTACAGAAGAGGATGGTGCTGTTTTCCCCACACGCATTCATGTGTGAATATTTGACAATTCAACGATTAATATGTGAAGAGGGTGAAATGCAAAAAACGGTACTCATAATTATTTATTATTATTAATTTTTGCCCCCTCATTTTTTATTTAATAGCCATTTTATGAACTTTCAAGGGCATTTTTGACCTGAGCCCCCGTTTATTTCTGACCCTGCAGGCCTTGCATATCTACTTGTATGCACACAAAAAAAACACATTCAACAAGTGCACCCAAGAATACAGATGGAGTACATGCCTGCATACACAACAACCACAGAGGAGAGGACTTTCAAAACTCAAACAAGGTGTGCACCAAAACAACACACAAAGAAAGTAAACAGACATGAACAGGTTGGAGCACCTCGTCACCAAAGTTGGTCCTTGAAATGTTATCTCTTGTACTGTATCTGTTTTACCTTGTTCATCTGTCTGTAGTACTTCTGGTATTCAGGAGGATTCTCAGAGATCTGATGGAGTGGCAAAACTGGTCAGGCATCAGAAAGAAAATAGATCTGAATGTGCTATTTTTGTCTTTGGTAGAGCAAAGCTGAAACATACATACAGTGGGGTCCAAAAGCCTGAGTCCACTACCAAGAACTCTTTATCATCATTTGACAAAAACTAATACAATTTGTTTGTCAAATGCTATTTCTCAAACATGATAATAATAATAATAATCTAATAAAAAACATAACCTGTTGGAGATAACAGGGTTTTCATTAGCAGGTGAGATGGAAGTCATGGTGGTCTTACCTGTGTGAGGGTGAGGAACTGGTGGGCATGTCGAAGGCACTCGGCTAATCTGGGGCTATCCTGGGCTCCTGCCTGAAAGACCCCCCAAACAAAAAACATTATTATGTTACCTGTTACTGGAATAGGAACAACAATAGAGGAAAAGTCCACCCTCTGATACAATCTGTGATGTACAATGCATTCCAGGAGTTATTTTATGACGAAGTGTTGCAATTTACTTTTTTGGTATATCCACTTTCCCTCAGTCTCGTAGTTTTTCCAGTCGAGAAAAAGCCAGAGTCAGGCCCTTACTCAAAATGCAACATGTCTTGTGGCTGCATTGCATTCTGGTCTATTGAGGCTGCTGTCAGTGGAGAAATTGGTATCTTGACTTCTTCTGCGATGCATTTCATTCTTTATGATTGTTGAACGTTGATGCAAAATACACCAAAACACATTTACTGATAATGTTTAAGATAGCTAAAACATTTCTGCTATCAAACTCCACTGTAGCTGAGTTGGAAATATCTCAATGTGATGTCACGTCTATGTTTGGTCAGTTGTCTGCGGGAATAAGAAAAATGCATCGTACATCGCCAATAGCTGTTTTTTCTCACTGAGTTGAAATGTTTCAGGGTGGATTTTTCCTTTAACAAGATTGTCAATATGAATGAATACGTCTACATCACCTCAAGGAAAGCCTGCACAGCAAAGCAAGTGTCCCAGAGTTGAGATCCATTGGTCCCCTATGTGAGACAAAAAGGACAGACTTCTTGAAAGTCTTCAACGGAAGCTCTCGTAGTCAAAGTTATATTTGAACCCACTGAGCACTCTCGTACTTTAATCTTTATCATCATGGGAAGGGCAAAATAGAAAAGTATGGAGCCTGCAAGTGGACTAAAAGAATCTAAGTCAAAGATAAAAAGTTTAAGCATTGTAAGTAATAAAAACCTGCAGCCATTAAAATTGTTTAGTTGAAAATAAAGACGTTCTATCCAGTTGCATTCACCACAATATATCGGATGAAACATTATTGTTAATTGCAATAATTCTAAATGGATTCAACTTATCTTTTATCTTTCAGACACAACACCTTTTGAGTAGATACGATATTTTGTACTCATTCAGTCTATTTCCTGCATCCACTGAGAGGCATGAAGAGAAAATCCTGATGGATTTGATTCTAGTCACAGCACTACTAGAACATCTCTCTGCACATGTGCACTGTCAAGCCAAATTCTATTCATCATGCAAAAGAGAGAAACCTCACCTGCATTTTCATGCCATCCAATCCCAACCTAGACCACAGAGAACTTACTGTTAGTTGAAGTAGTATAGTATAGTGATAGTAGTATAGTTTGCTGTTCATCTTTGGCTAGTGATTTTACAACAACTGAATGGATACTCTTCCAAGTGCTGAGTGCAAGAGTTCAGTAATGACCAAAGTTTGGCTCCATTTGATTAATACATTGTTCAATTATTAGATGTCCAAGAGGAATAGACTGGCTGACTGACCAGAGGTAGTCTGGGATCCTGGACACGTGCTCCTGGAAGGCGGGGGAGGAGGGACCATCCACATACCAGCGCACCAGCATGTTGATAGTCTTGGAGATCTGAGGAGAGAGGCCAATACTTCATGTTCACATGCACATTATTTTACAAGTAGAGCTCTCTCTTGATTTTACAGTGCCGGTTTAATTAGGACCATATAAAAAACAAACATTGCAGGCAGAGCACTGCAATATCCCACGTGTTCTGGGTTTTGTTTCATGGCTCAATCTTATGCCTTATAGTGGATATCTTGGTGGACAGACACAAGCAAACACACACACACACACACAAATTGAAAATAATACATCTCTGTGGAGGATGACGTATGTAAACAGGTACCACCAGATCAGCTGTCTACAAAGCAGCAAGCAGACACTAGAATGTCTTTGGCAGGCCAGAGGGAGGGCAATGTACAAGCTCTCCACATCCATAGCCCATCTCTCTTACCGGTCCTATGCTGATACATTTGGTGAAGCGGTCGTCGGCTTGTATGTGCTCATACAGCTCTTTGACAGCTCTTCCTCTCAGCGCAGTGCTGTGGTGGGCCTCGTACACGTTCATCACCACTGCAGAGCAACAGGAATGGTCAAAAGGTTAGGGCAGTGATTCATAGGGCAACTTTTTGGGAAGTTCTGTTGAGCAACACTTTCTTAGGCATTGCCTCACCATTGCTGCTTTAACTACACAAAACCATCTTGTTGCCAGGGTTAGGGTTGAATAGATTTTGATCTGTAACTAGCTCATACTATTTAAAATATTTAATGTATAGATACATAGTTTAGAACATTGCTTCTCTACAGTAATGCTTCAATTATTTACAGTTCATAGACAATCATATGAAACGTTTCACTTGTTCATGGCCTCTTGTACAGCTAAATGCTATGCCACACAGTGGCCGCTTAAGGCTGCATCGTGGTCCAGGGTGTGCAGCTAATACTTACTGTAGGCTACGGTGAGCAGGGTACTGTGAGGTGTGTACATGTCACATGCTGCCACATTGTTCCTCTGAGCAGGCCAGTTGATGGTGGCATAGTCCTGGACATACAGCTCCTGGAGAACAAAGGGCAAGAGATATTTCATTTGATTATTTGGCAACCCATATGTATCAAGTAACCCTTTTTGTTCACTCTGTGGCAAGTTCATTTGGCCCTGGTTTCGTAGGGTTCTCCATCAATCACCAATGACTCAACGATTACTTTGCCAAGTGCTGACATTTATGAGATTTATTCTGGTCCATTCTGTTTTGGTACAAAAGCCCCATTGACTCCCCCATAGCTACTGGAGGAAGGTGCTACAAGTGAGCAAGCAGTGTTGCAACACATTTCGTTTTCAAGCCAAAAAAAGCAAATGACAAATAAGTATTACTATTACAGGTATTCACTGTAATTGCATTGTGATTTACCTCTTCACTAGATGTTTCTGTTGGATGTCTGCTCACACTAGCTAGCTTACTCGTCTTTATTGTGAACATTTGACTTTTATCATTTCTGTCAATTCCAGGCTACCGTAAGCTGTGCCAGAGACCTGTCAATATTGTTGCAATTCATACTGGTGCTAATATAGAGGTCAATAAAGGTCATAGATTACTTAACGCCCCTTTAAATTTTGGTGCGGGATCCAAATTGGGTTGTGGTCCTATGTCTGGTTAGTAACCACCTGACAAGAGGAATAATATCTTCCTGGGACAAAAAGTTAAAAGCTCACATTTGTGTCCTAGACTGGCAAATTTTAAGAAAACATTCCCCTCCAAAACATCCCTCAAAACTCACCTTTTTAAAGTTGCTTTTAATGTCTGAAATTTTGCACCTTGCTTTTAAATGTCTCCTAATTTTCTTATATCCCTTGTGATTTTAATGTAAAGCGCCTTTGAGTACTTAGAAAAGCGCTATACAAATAAAATGTATTATTATTACTAAGCATAGTTTTTAGCTTTATTATAACCATGATTATTTGAAACACAGAACAAATCCCTCCTTTCACATTAGACATAGACAAGGACAGCTGGACTTGTAGCTGTATTGTATTGAGCATGTCGCCCCCTGTGGGCTGAGGTGTGTTTAGCACCTGTCTGAGGCTGCGGATCAGGGCGTCTTCCTGGGCAGTCAGTCTGACAGCATAGCAGTAGCTCATGGGGAGGTAGACCTGGCGACAGTGGCACCACAGGGTAGAGGGGTGTGCTGGCATCCAACTTGGGAACAGCCTAACAAAAACAAAAATACACAAGTACCATCCTGGATTTGTTATACAAGGCCCTGAAGGGATACACTCCTACAAAAAGTGTTTCCCTTCTTTGTGGCACAGTGGCAAACCAAGTTTCCCATCTCCAATCATAACCTTAAAGTAATAATCCGAAATTTTTCTCTATCACTGATTGATATAACACAACAGTCTTTCAATCTATTAAAGATGATTTGCTGTTTTAAACATCCGGTGTCAGGTAGGTGTTTCCCGGGAAAAATCATGAAGGAAGTGATGCGTATATAAATATGTGTAAACAGAAGAACACGGTAGCTAGCATGAGCCAAATTTACCACTTTAACCATACAGTAAGTGATACAAGTTTACAAAACTGACCCCACATATGTGCTGGTGGCAACTCCACCCTATTTTCCCAAACCTCAACTGAAATCCTGAAGCTTCATCTGTATATTTAGAGCCTGGGTGAAGAGTAGAAGAGGACATTCTCTGGTGTCTAGATGTAAGACTCACCACATCTCTGGTAGGAGCGTGTTCATTCCCTCCCAACTGTAAATGTTTAAGATGGCCAACCAGAATTTACCCCATGATGGAATACCCACGGCGCCCCCTGCACATAATACAACACACTAACAGCTTTAGTATACAGCTGGCCTTAGAGTATAAATCACTGACATGGCTATTACTAAAGAAGTAAAGACAAACCTGATATTAAGACATATAAATGTGGTTGGTAGAGCATGGATCGTACTTTCAGAGTTAAATTCTAGTAAGTCTTAGCAATTATTTCTTCATTGAACACTAAGCAATAAGTAATTTTCCATATTGGCATGGTGGTATGTCTGCCAGAGGGATGGTGTATTGGAAAAGGAAAGATGATCAATAATAAATACTGATTATATTCAATAACCAAATGACTGCAGTGTTAACAAACCGTAACATAGCTTTCAACTACATTTCAAGCTTTGAGGGACCACTTCAGTTTATTTCTTCCAACCTTTGCTGTGTAGGTTGTTCCTGGCCCGAACCATATCCGGGTCATCAGGCTCCACTCCCAGGATCCTTAGTGAGGTGTAGCTCAGGGCAGTACCAAAGACTGTAGACTTATCTTCAATGTGTCTGCACAAAAACAAAACACACTCTCACAATACTGCCATATTAAATTCCAGACTGGCAGTATATAAGCATATCAGACATAACACATCCCTGAACATCAAGAAGACTGACTTACAGGCCCCAGCCTCCATCTGGCAGCTGGACAGAGCGCAGGTACCTCACCATCTCCTTCTTCCAGGCTTCGGCCAGAGGGATCTTAGCTATGTGGCATGTGATCAGGAGACCTGGGAAGCAGACCACAAACACGCACACACACACAAGCGCACATTAAACTCTCGCCAAGTGCAGCTTTAAAT
>OOFE01020724.1:0-10641 GCA_900323365.1 Monocentris japonica | reverse complement strand
AGCGCAGGTACCTCACCATCTCCTTCTTCCAGGCTTCGGCCAGAGGGATCTTAGCTATGTGGCATGTGATCAGGAGACCTGGGAAGCAGACCACAAACACGCACACACACACAAGCGCAGTGCAGCTTTAAATTCAATTCAATGTTGACGATAAAGGACAAAAGATGGTGACCTCAGATTGGAGCTGTGATGTCAAGTAAAAGCAAAGGACATGGGGAGGATGACTTGGCTTACCCGGGAGCAGGAAGAGAGGTCCGCCATAGTCCCCCGCCCAGTGTCCGTCCTCAGCCTGGAGGTGACTGTAGAAGTGCATACCCTTCAGGGCAACATCCACAGCTGTATGGGCTGATGGGGAGCCAGGCAGGTACCTACTCTGTGGGGAGCATCGTGAGAAATTAACACCAGACAAATGCTGCAACTGTAAATCCTTTCAACTTGCTCCAATCAGTTTGTTTGACATTTGAAACAAAGTAAGAACAACCCACTGTATCCAAGCCTAGTGAATGGGCCTCTAGCATGGTCTGTTCTCTGTCTGGGGTGTCCTGATCTTCCACATAGCGCCAAGTCTGCCTTCCCTCAACGTTAGCCAGCCTCCAGCGACTCAGGTCTGTGGCCGGCTCCGTCTTGTAGGGCCCCCCTCGCCTCCGCAGATGCCTGGCAGAGCAACAAGTGGACGGGACAGAGAGTAAAGGAGTAAATTTCCTATTCATTCTCTCCACAGACATTTCAGAAAATCACGATATACCGAACCGAACCAACCAGGAACCAGTTACTTCATGAGCTTGTAACAACAAAGAAAAATACATATATAATATTAAAAAAGGCAAGAGGGCAAGACTGTGTAGTTTTTAAGAGGGAATGAACTAACGATACTCATCCCATGCAGCATTGCGAGAGATGTCATCGACAAACTCTTGTTCCCTCATTTTCAACAGTGATACTAAACAATATAATAATAACGATTACTATATTGCAATGACTTTCGCCTCTGTACACACTCGTCTATCTGTCCATAAAAAAGACACCATATGTGACAGCAAAACTCGCCGATAGAGTTTGCTAGCCGGCGGTACTCCGCCATGGTACTTCGGAGCGGGTAACGTCTCCATGGTAACAACGACTTCTCCGCTCAAATTGTGGGTGATGTATTTCAGAAGGACAATAAAACACTATTTCTTAACAACGAAGTTGAAATCAGATTGACTGGGCTTCTACCAGAACACATATAGCCGTTTCTCAATCTAATAGTTTATGGTAAATTTACGTTGTTGTGGCGAATAATCAGCGCACAAAAGCGAGAAACCCTGAACCGGTGGAAAAAGAAATGATGCAGTGTTGCGTGGTCCGTGTTATAGCCATGTTACTTTCCCAGTAACGAGCAGTGTAACGACGTACTGGGAGCTATAACTAAGATAATTACATTATTTTTTAAATGAGTAACATAGTACTTTGTGGAGTAACGAGCCCAACAATGAACGCATTTTTCCTTTTATTTAGTTCAGTAACGTTAGTCAGTACATATTTACTTACATTCCATACAAAGTTCATTCATGCTTTTCAACTTCTCATAATTACAACTCCTTCGTTTTCACACAAATATTTTATTGTAGGAGAAATACTTCAACAAACGTTTGAAGTCAAGGCCATATATGGTCTATAAAAAACAATACTTACGTTCCCTCAGTCATAGTTAGGGCTCAGAGACTTGAATCCTATGAACCATGATTGATTTATATTTCAGCTCTTCTAAAAGGTCGGCCCCTTTTTTGCTGTCTGGGTACTGTAGTGTTTGGAGCGCAGTAAATGACGTTATCCAATACAATTTAGACAACATTTCCCAGTGCGCTTCGGGGTACCTTCCGAGGAGTACTTCACATGGAGAGACGTGAGCAGAGGCACGGTTCTCCAATCACAAACTGGTTGGGCGGAGAAATGGGCGGGTCTTCTAAGTGACCCTCCAATCATTGTGCTCGTACGATAAATACTAAACAAGTGCTCACACTCCGATGTGAAGTGAACAAAAAAGTGGTTTAATTCACTCCTGAATGACATCTTGGGAAGTAACAAAATAGGTTTAGATGAAAAATAAAACTTTCAATCAACGTTTGGCTCTCAGACAAAAATATAATTGAACATAGAGATAGGCGTAAACAAAATTGAAGCCATTCTTTGGGTAATAACTCAATTGCCAGATACAACCCAAATGAGGCAACATGAATTAATGACAAACAAGATGAGCAACTAGTCTTGTGATTTTAAAATCATTTGATATTTCCCCTCGGGAACAATAAAGAGCCATCTAAATCTAATCAAAATGACAGAGCATTGCATTAACTGACACATAACCTCACACATCCACAATTCTACTTGGTTCTTACATTCATCCAAAATCCAACGCAAGCTTAGATATTCACTCACACACAAGCAACGTGTTGCCAGAGTTCTAAATGCAAAATAAACTGAACAAAACTAAAACTAGAGGGAAAAGCTTGCAATTTTTTACACCTTAAAAAAATAAAAACATATTGCTGCAATCAATGGGCTCTGATGTCACCAGACCAGATCTGAAGTTCACTAAGGAGCGAGCCTACTTATTGAGTGAGTACCAGCTTACAAACAACATCTGCATAGCTGTTCAGGCATTTGTCAGGAGATTTCATATTAACCGTGTATCAGTCATCTACGATGCTCAGCAGGCCGTTCAGCTTCAGTCTGCAGACCAGCTCCTCCTCTTGGCTGGCCAAAATCTGTTGCTCAAGTTCCTTCAGTCGCCGTGCCATAGATTCAGGTCTGGTCTTAGTCCAATTTGCTTTCTCTGCTGGCTCATCAGACTCAGACTCCTGGAAAGTCAGACAATGAAAAATACACGATTACAGCAATTCTTACTTGCAATTTTAAGAGAATGGGCTATTACTAGGTCAATTGGATACTGACACTAACTGCAATGGCAGAGCAGTTAAAATATTTCAACATCTTGCTGTTCTCTGCCACATATATCCCAAAATTCAGCTATTCTCTTAACTACGACAAAACTAGGATCTCTCTGAGGAGTAGTTTCAGTATGATGTGACCTCCCAATGCATTCAATAACTGCAAGGGCCTTATCTTTAATTTGAAATATGTAATGCAAACTAGCTTAAACTGTACAACTGGGCAGAATCTGGCCGCCTTCTGACAATACTACCCAGAATAGCTTTTTCAAAAGGACACAATTTGAACCCGGATTGCTGAGTAAGGTCAGGTGTGATGTCATACCTGTGTAAGAGGGGAACCTTGAGTCTTGCCGGTGGGTGTTGGCATCATGGTTGTGGGCACGGAGAGCAGGGTGGAGGATGGCATGAAGAGCGGCATGGAGAGGTAGTCTAGGGGGTCGGCGTCCAGCCAGCGCTGAAGCTGCTCCATACTCCTGTAGAGAAGTACAGTGTATTATTTAAAAAGAAATCAAAATAGACGTCCTCCTTCAACACTCATATTAAGCAAGATGGCGTATTCTATACACACTGATCCTAAATGTGATGAAACCTTTTAACAGTAGTGCTGTTGCTTTACCTTTGGCTTTGAGCTTTCTCCTCCTCTAAGCTCTGGAGGACTTGGTGGGCCAGTTGCTCCTGTGGTGTCGGAGTGTGTGTGATGTCTAGGGGGGCTGTCGGGGCATCGTGAGGCTCCACCAGGCTCTGGAACAACTTTTGTCTGAGGGATACAGTGCTGGTGGGGGGAAAACCAGCTGCACTCGCCCTGAGGATGGAAGAGGGAGGGTGGAAGGGAGAGAGCAAAGGAGAAACGTTCTGATTCTCCAATTGGATGGTCAAGATAATATGACCTTCTATGACCACTTTTCTGTCTGCGCCCTTTGGTCCCTCTTACCCCTCAGTCTCCTGATGCTTCTCCCTGTGTGTTTGTCTGATGGCCTGGGTCCATTCCTCAGGTGGCTGGAAACCCTTCAGGGCCTCCATGGGGAAGTAAACCAGGATCTCCCCATCCTCTGTCACAGCATCTGGAAACAACAGGATACACAAAGGCTGACGTATCAGCGATGTATTCCACAATTTGCTGTAGCTTCTAGGTAGCAGATAAGTGTGCTCTGTTCTGTTATGTATGATTCATGTTAATACAAGACATACATCACTGGGGCGTATGGGTGGAAAATGTGTATTGTTTCTTTATCTAAAGCTAGTCATAGTAAAATAACCTTCCCCAGAATGCTCTCACCTTCACAGACAGGTGGTCCAGGGCTTTGCCAGTCTTTCAGCTTGTGGTCTACACAAAGCACCAGCACATCGTCCCAGGGGATCTGATGGAAGGCGTGACCCTCTTTCTCGTCTCCATCTCCCCAGTTGCCCAGGGTTGCAGCGGCTCTGGTAGTTCGGCCATGTCGGCCCTGCAGCCTGACCCTTTCCAGTAGGTTCTCCAGCCGCGACATTAGGAGGGGCTGACTGTGACGGGACGCAGGGATCTGAGCAGCGTAGCGACAGATGGACGAGCAAAGCTGGGACCACGAGGCTGGAGGGATGAGAGAGGAAAGGAAGAGAGAAGGAGAGGGAAGTATGGAAGGTTTAAATGGTTTCTTGCTTCCATCTTTCTTTCCCTTTTAAAACGAAGAGGCTTTGTGGCACCAAATAACTGCGTCGAGGCGCCTGTAAATGTGGGTCTCCATACTCTTCGAAGCAAACTGTGTTGTGGTTTAGGAGTGTGAATGTAATCTGAACCAATTACAGAAAATTACCCCAAAACGCAAGGTTTTATGGGAGACAAGGAGACAAATGTTGACATCTGATAGCCAGCAGTTACTCATGCTTGGATAGCCTAGAATAACAAAATGAACCGAGGGCAAACTGCAATCTGGACTGATGCTCATATTCAGCTAGTTCTTCATGTATTCTGAACTGATATGAACGCCAGAGAAGGTAAATTATAGCAAAGAGCGCAAACTGTCTATCATGATTAACTAAGGACTTGCAAGTCCTGGTTAATTTGTAACTGGGCAGTATGAACCTAAATGAACCAAATACCAATATAAACCTCTCCACTATGATTCTAACCAAAGAAACCAAACTGGTGTGATCGCACCCTAAAACTATCGGAGTCACCAAAGAGAAATATTTCCCTTACTGACCGGAGGTGGATGGCAGCTCCCAGTGGGGGATTTGCAGGCTGAGGATGGCTTTGCGCAGCCAGGCCAGGTGCTGGGCAGAATTCCAGCCCAGATGGGGCACAAAGTTGCGGGTATCAGGCAGGCTGAACTCCCCTGGGGGCCAGGAGAGACTGGAGAGGTCCTGGGAGGACACCACGTCAGCAAGGTGGGCCAAGACAGAGTTGTATAGTTGAATGATGGCCGCAGGGTCCTGGGAAGGGAGGCCTGCAGCAGCCCGCTCCTGGCGGTGGTCACAGAGCCTGGTGCTGAACTCACGGCTCAAGCCAGCCTCTACGAGTTGTACCAGGGTTTGGCAGGAAAGCCTTAAGTGAGGTGGGGCGCGGGCCAGAAGCCAATGAGTGGCCTGGTTTAGCTGGGGAGATGCCACAGGACAGGAGGAAAAGAAGTAGGTTAAAAGGCCATAAAAACTACAGAAACTACATTAAAAATGGTCTCACAATCTGTTATGTACTGCACTAAAATCGCCAGAGTTACTGGTTGATAAGTGGATGTTTATGTGTGTCCAAATGTGGTGACAGTGTGCAGGTGTAGTACCTGTTCGGAGCCCTGCAGGTCACTGGTGGTCTCGGGTATGTCGAAGAATATGTATTCTGATATCAGGCCTTGTTCGACCAAAGTCTGTAGCATCAATGCTGAGAGACAGGGAACCAAGAGAGAAGTTCAGGATCTCTACACATTCTTGCTAAACAAGTTCCATTACCTTTCCATGACTGTCTGATATACAATGCAATTTCGATTTCAATTTTTTTTAAATTTTTTTTAATTTTTAAACAGGATTTGCAATATATAATCACGAAACTTGTAACAGTATATGGGCTGTTATTCCCTCAAAAGGCAGCCTATCTAGCTGGAGACAAGGTTGATGTAAACCACTTGACCGGTTTTGTTGTTGAAAATAATCATCATTAATTTCAGTATCATCCAGTAGCATTGTGATAATATTCAGCTCTCTGTATGTTTGTCTCTTTTTGTCTCTCTCAGTAAGTACGTAAGCCTTGTTTGGGGATGACACCGGAAACCAGTATTGGTGCACCATCAAACACACTCTCATTCCACATCAGGGCTCTGTTTCTGAGTATCAAGCCGCCAGCACCCTCCCTCTCACTGTACCTTCTTCAAGTTTCTGTGTATCGCAGGTGCCACCGGCAGGTCCTGGCACCAGGATGACCAGGGGCAGTGGGCAGTGCCAGGCGCTGGCTTTCTGGAGCTGTTTGAGCTGGAGCAGGGCCGAGAGCAGAGGTACATCCTGCTCCTCCTCGTTTCCAGGCTCAGGTGTGGGCAGGGCAGGGAGCAACATGAGCAGGGCTCCTGTGCCCTGGAGCTCACAGCACTCCTCCATCTTGGACAGGCCGTCTTCAGTCAGCGGGCCATGGGACAACTGAGAGACACCACCAGGGAAGATTGTTCAGAAAACCCTCATCTGTGTTATACAGCACCAGAGCAGGGGAACTAGCATCTACCCGAGACAAATGATTCACAAGCCAATTTTAGTTTAGTTTTACCAACTAGGTTAATTCATAGAGTGTGAGACAGTTGTTGGTAGTATAGGCAAGCTTGTTTTTTTTTCCTTCCCTGTACAATACACATGAACATATTCATTTCTAAACAGAGCTCAGAGTCAGGCATAGTTTATAATAAACTTTGAAAAATGACTTTTCTAGTTCCAACTATTCTAACTCTAAATGAGCCCTGGGTTTGATCTTGTATCTTCAAAATGCTTGCAGTCTGGTCTAACCTTGATGCTGATGTGGACTTTGTGTGTTTGCTGTCCGTTCTCCTGGAGTGTGTTGGAGACACAGAGTGTCTGCAGTGTGCCATCAGGCTGCTGCTCCCTGACCTCTGACCCCTCGCCGCCACCAAACTTCACCTCCAGCCAGTCTGACAGGACCCTAAAGACAGTAGACAGGAGAGGGCACATTCAGCCACTGCACCAGAGGACCGATTAATACTGGGTGACAGTTCATTTTGCACTGTTCAGGAGTTCAAGGTGTCACAACTGGTGGAACTTGTATCATCTTGAAATGGAGCTGCTTACCTGTCTGCCAGGCTGGCGACATTCTCATCGTCGCTGGGTAAGAGGAGGACAGCCTTCCAGAAGATTCTTTCAGGGAGGTTAGGGACATTTTCTGTCACCAGTGCTGGTAAGTCCAACGGTGCCCACACCGACTCACTGCAAGCAACAGCAAAAAAGGGTCAAAATGCTTGTTGGCGAGTTGGAACATTGACATGACAGAGATATTGGTCAGAAGATTACTTACTCCAACAGCCGCTGATAGAAATAGTGGACTCTCATCTGGTGGATCGCTTCTTGTCTCATTTTCAGCAACCTGAACAAGATAGCACATGATAAAATGTGTAAGAGCTGACATTCAAATAAAAGTATATTATGAAAAGAATATTATAAAAACATATTATAGAATATAGATGGCCCAGAGGAATTATTTGTTCTTTCTCCAATAGTTGAATTGTTATTTTACCACTGGACTAAAAATAACAAATAGTCATTTCACATATAACCAAAATTTGAGCCACCATACAGTACATAAATAATGTTCCAATGAAAAACATGGCCATGTGTTCACCAGTTTGCATGCAATCAATCTTCAGTCATAGCAGCATTAGTATCATTATCAGCAATAATCACTGAGACAGAAGTAACTTGGTTTGGTAGCTTGCTGAAAAACCAGACTAGAGATGGTGATACCTGGTGCTGGAGAGGGCCAGGGTGCCGGCGTTGCCCAGGTTGACAAGGCCACGGGCCAGGTCGGCTATGGAGGGCTGTGGAGGGGCGCTGGGGGCCAGGGCCTTCAGCTTGAAGCGGGGGTCCACGCAGCAAGGAGCGGCAGGGAAACCTCTCATCTGTCTTTTCAGCTGCCGACGCACCGCTACCACATCACGCCACCTGATGGAGATGAGGAGAAAAAGAAAGGAAGAGTGAAAGAGGGGATGTAGATTCTACTAGGGTTGGATTGATATAACAGGCCGATATTGGCCTTTTGTGAAATATCAGGTATCAGCCAGTCAATGTTGTGTACCATCAATATGAGGTTCCCCCCTGACCACAGAGCAACAGTCTGTAAAACCTGCAATAAAGTTTTATTTTCTTTGCATATTTTATTGATTCATTTAATGGTTCAATTCTGTTATTTGTAAATACATTTTCCATTTAAAAGGCCCAATGCATGCCAGAGTTTTCCCCAACATTGAATAGATGGGGTGGATCACCCTGCCTTAAAGCGCTACTAACCCACCTAAAACAATTTCAACAGGGTTTAATTTAGAGCTGTAATTGACAGTTTCAGAGGCTTTTCCGCTCTGCCAAGAATACCAATTGACTATTGGTAATTTTCTGGCATGGAAAAAGGTGAAATTTAAAGATATTGAATATTCCCACAAAATATCTCCTCTTCGCTTCAGTCTAAAAATATTGTTATCGGCCTCCAAATATATAGGTCATGTTTTGAAATCCTTTCCTGTGAGTGACTCAAATTTTCTGGCAACGCCTTTTGTGTTGAACACATCCAGCACCTAAGTAGGCTAAATGATCCAACAACAAAAGTATTTGCAAATAATATTTGACTCAAGTCTGTTGTAAAAAAAAAAAAAAAAAACCTGTTGACTGAACAAAACTCTTCAACTCATCGACTCATCCTCTCACTCTCCCTCTCCCTCATCTACCTTTTGATGTACTTGTAGATACGCTGCAACTCTGCCTCCAGGATATCATCAGCCAATAGGACGATCTCTGCGCCCAACGTCTCCTCAACTAGACTGGCACAGACCAGTTCTGTGCATCGCGCCACACGCTCCACTTTCTCCTTCACTGCCTCCCTGAAAAGTGAAAACACCGATGGTTATCTGCCATTTTAAAATTTGGTGTCACTAATTTGTCATAATAAATTGTTACAGTACAGCTAGCGTGTCATTTTAAGGCATTATAAGCAGCAGGTAAATTCTTTCACTTTACATTTTAAGTCATTATAACAGTGCTTTATAATATGTCATGAGTATTTATATTTTAGGGTAGTTTATAATACTCTTATTCTTGTATGTATCTTTTATTATCATTATCAGTAGAAGAGGTATTGTTGCCGTTATGTGTACATTTTTACATTTGTTTTATTAGCTTGCTTCCTGAAAATTTTAAAAGCGCTTCATAAAGTAATACTATTGTTACAATTATTATTGTTCTCAATGCTGCTGTGAGTGCTTGTGTAACGATAACACAAGCAGACCACTGGTGTCAGACTAGACCGGCATGCAGGGATGATATTGATTTTGGAGTTGGTTGAGTTTTGGTGTCTTACTGGATCTCAGAGGCGGCGGTCTCCTGGATGCTCTCGTCTAGTACCTCCTGGATCATCTCTGTGCAGAGAGAGAAGCTGAACTGGGTCAGGAAGGCCTCATGCTCCTGCCTCCTCCTAGTCAGAGGAACAGGCAGAATGAGAAATGTAGACCATGGATGAGGTTAGGGATGCACAATTATGGCTAAAATACTAATCCTGATTATTCTGCAAAATACTGGAGAAGAAAAATTTGGGAACATAATTATTTTATTGCATCTTGACTATCTTCAACAGCTAATGTTCTAAGTGAAATGAAATTTGTGTCCATTTTATTCAGGCTGAAAGCTGTGATAAAACACATTGTGTTAAATTCGTTAGTCTAAGGTTTGGATGGAGATTAAGTGTCAGAAGTCCAACCTGGCTTCTTCAAGCTTGCGTTTCTCCTCAGTGATGCGCTCCTGTTCCAGTTGGATCTCGGCGGAGGACATGTCCTGGAGCATCTGTCCCACCACCTCACTCACCAGTGACTCCACCTGCCCACTACTCTCCCTGAAAAACCACAAACAGGACCATAAGTCTCAGTCATCTTAAAAATAAAGAAGTCTAGGGACCACTGTCGTGTTACAGCCCCTCCTCCACATACCTGAAGCTTGATGGACCCTGTGACCGACCAAACACAGTATTCTTATCAGGACATAAAGATGGCTTTCCTGTTGATGAACTACCTTGCTTAACAAACCTTTCCACCAAAGCTGTTGGTTTGTCACACAATGTAGATTTCACGCACAGGAATGCAAGATAAAGGACTCTGAATCTCTACCAGCTCCAGGGGCACTGGTCTGTAGCTGACGCTGACCTCCCTGTGGTCGGGGAGCAAGATCCCTACGTGGATCAAGAAAGTTTCACATCATTGTTACTTACGCAAGAGCTGTTGTGGCGTAGCTGGCACCAGCATTGGCTACCTCGCTCACTACCGCTTCAACCACCTCTTGCACCACACTTTCCAGCTCAGACAGAATGTCCTGTAGGAGAGAGCAGATACAACACGGTTACTGTCGTGCACAGAATGAAACCAAAGGGACCGGCAACTGTCCTTAATCCATAACTTGATGCTTTAATATTTAATGGAAGTCAAAAAATAGAATGGTGTGTAATTGGGGATAGTCAGTATACAGTATGTATTATAGTTGGCCTTTGATGGGG
>OOFE01020723.1:0-16573 GCA_900323365.1 Monocentris japonica | reverse complement strand
CTGGGAAAAATATGGAATTTTGTCCTGAGTCCTGGTGGTGGGCATGTTTTTTTTTTTTTTTTGCACAACCAGGGAAGGGTTTTGCTGAGCAGACGTGCTCTTTTCAGCTCCACACTGCCTCACATTCATACAGTTAGACAGATTCACACCTTGGAGCTTCCTAGTACAAACACAGCCCTTGATGACTGCTGTTGACGACTGAGCAGCTACACTGGAGTGGTTGGGGGTTAAGTGAGTGCTCAAGGGTGGTGGCTGGTTGAGGAAGGGGAATGTTCTTTCACCAAAGCCTTGCTAATGTTGTGGTTCAAGTGCTGTTCAGACTCAACAACTGGTCTGCTTGCCTTCCCATCAGGAAGCCATTCACACCAGGCGGCAGGATAAAGATGGGTGTCACACACTCCCTGATTCTTCATTCAGAAACATTTCCCCATTCACCCAGAGGTGTTCTTTTGTTTCTTGCTCCGTCGTACAGAAACTTCAGTTTACATCTACATTACAAATGTATTTTGAAGTGACATTATTACAAGAGAGTAACACTGATGAGGCATTTTGTATGAGCCTTCTTTTACTTTATTTGTAATTTGTGGATTGATCCAGGCATGTTGCCATTGTACCAATTTTATGAGATTTGTTCCTCCAAATGAAATTGTATAGTAGCTATAGAGAGTATAGATGAGCAAGTAGAGTTGGGAATCCTACTGATGTAAACAATCTACTGTATGTGAGTGGGTGGTGTTGTTGTTGTTGTGTTGTTCAAAGTAACTTCTCTTCCAGTTTCTTCCCTTATGAGAGAAACTCCCATTGGCTGTTGCCATGATCACTGCCAGATTTCATTCTTGGTGGGTCTGGTACCGGTTCACACTACAAGAGCCTGACCAGACTGGGCCAGACAAAATCCAACATGTTTGAAAATTTTGTGTCGGGCCAAACGACCAGAGTCGGCAGTCTTGAGCCCGTTCACACCACAGGATAATATGTGTTACCCCGCGGTATTATCCTGCCCGGCTGTCTTTCGCTGTCTCGCTCTGAGCTGAGGGTGAATAGTCTCTAATTGAATGCGGTAGTACAGGCTGAGAGTGGAAGCGGCTTACTGCGCTGTTACAGTAGACGCACACAGATAAGGGAACCATTTTCTCTTCACTCAGTGTTCTTGCCAACTGGACACAGACAATGTTTGTTCACTCAGAACGATGCAGAAACACACACTCAGTCTTTCTCTTGCCCTTTTGATAAAGTTCTTCTTTACCAGTTTCTTTGCCTTTTTATTCTTATTTCCTCACCCCTTCTCTCCAATTTCTGTCTCTCTCTCTCCCTGTATCTCTTTCTATCTCTCTCTCAGGTTTGTCTACAGTAGAAGCCTACAGTTATAAGACCAATGAGTGGTTGTATGTTGCCTCCATGAACACCCGACGCAGCAGTGTGGGTGTGGGGGTGGTCAACGGTAAGAGTGTGTGTGTCTGACCTCGGTTATAACGGAAATGCAAGCAATTGTTTTGCTATACATACCATATAAAGAATAGCACAATTCAAACAGTGTCGGATAAGCTTTCAATTGATTTAAAAGTACACTAAATAAAATAGTTTAACCTTTCAGGCCTTATTATATTGTGTGTGTGTGTGTGTCTGTCTTGCAGGTAAGCTGTATTCAGTAGGAGGCTATGACGGTGCGTCCCGTCAGTGTCTCAGTACAGTGGAAGAATACGACCCAGTCACCGACCAGTGGTGCTACGTAGCCGATATGAGCACTCGGCGCAGCGGGGCAGGTACACACACACACACAGGGTACAACAGAAAAATACAACTTTGTTCCTAGGTAGTGGCTCTACATCAGATAGAAAGGGGCAGACTAACACACCCTAGAAGTATACAACACATTTTTATCTTTTTTAATACATTTAACACATCAAAATAATTGCTATGTTAGTGCTCAGTTACTGGCATGTCTTCACCAATATGCAATGCATGCACATTCTCTCTCTCTCTACAGCTTTCTGTGCAGCAAGAGCACCACCTTGTGGACGTGCAGGCATTACACTTATGTCTATGCAGCCATGTGTGCTCTATGTGTAATTGCATGTCTGCTTCTGTGTAATGCACAAAGTAAAAATGCTTAGTCCCATTGGGGAAGTTGTCTTGATCACGTGTGACATAAAAACCACACACAGATACTAGAAATAGTAGTGTTGTTAAGATCATGGAAGTTTCAATTCTACTTTACATTACTACTGCCATTGCGAAAGGTTGAATTCAATATGGAAGCATTCACTACAGCTGAAAACATGGCAAACGGCATCAAACAGTCCACCACATCCTCAACTGGATCCCAATCCACCTAAACTGGTTGACTGGTCTGTTTAGCTTACAGAGCCGACGAAGATGAACACAACGACATATTAAAACCCCTGCGCAAAAGTGACATAAATGTCCAAGTAAAGCGTGGTACCTCATTGCTTGATGGTTTTCCACGGTCGTCATGGTATCGTAACACTATTGAATTTTTAAACCCAGTATTGGTAATGAAGTGAAAATCCTGGTATTGTGACAACACTACAATACACTCATCAGCGCTCACACTCGTGCCCTGGTGCTTGTGTTTTTCTGACCCTCTCTGTTCGGTCCAGGTGTGGGTGTGCTGGGTGGCCAGCTGTATGCGGCGGGAGGTCACGACGGCCCCCTGGTGAGGAAGAGCGTTGAGGTGTACGACCCACAGACCAACACCTGGAGACTGGTCTGTGACATGAACATGTGCCGACGCAACGCAGGTCAGCAAACGCATGCAGAGACGTGCATGCAGAGACGCACACTCAGCTTGCACTTTATTCAGTACACCTTCCCATTTACGTAAACCTCTAGTTTCTCCAGACAGTGAATCATGAGGTCACGAGGTTCAGTTAGTGTTCAATGAAAGTCAAGATGCATGATTTAAGCGACTTTGAATGTGGTGCCAGACACACCGCTTCTAGCATCTCAGAAACGTCCAACCTCCTGGGATTTTCAGCGCTATAGTGTCTAGAGTTTACCAAGAACAGTGCAATCAACCAAAAACATCCAGTCAGCAGCATTCCTTTTTGAAAATGCCTCGTTGATGAGACGTGTCAGGAGAATGAAGCTCAGGAGGACTCGTTGAAGCTAATGGATGGGCCACAAGTACGCAAATAACAGCTCAGATCAGAAGATCCCTGTGGAACATTTCTAACACCTTGTTGAATCCAAGAATTCAGGCTGTTCTGGAGGCAAAAGGGGCTCTTAACCGGGACTAGCTAGGTGTACCTAATAAAGTGGGTACTCAGTGTTTACACAAACACACAATCTCTGTCTTTCTCTCTGTCAGTGCATCTCTGTCTGATGCTTTATGTGAGGCCCGACATTGATTGTGTGTGATGATAATAATGGCAGTAGACATGTGAAGGAATACTGCCATTATTATCATCACACACAATCAATGTCTTGAATCAAAGTATTGAAAACAATGGTTTTGAGAAGTAGGGGATTTGCACAAATCTATAAAATGATGGGTTGCAAATGGGTTTCTTGAGTTGCAACTAAAGAAGTAAAATTGATGACTTATTTTAGTTGATGACTTATTTTAGCACACATTAATTGCTATTCAAGACCTTAACATGCCAAACAAAAAAAATTGTTCTTAATTGGATAAATGTTTGGTGGAAATAGAAAAATTGAAAGCCTCTCTGGCAAAGTTTGCAACTAAAGAAATTAAAGTTGATGAAACGTTAGCTGGAACGCCATTTGAAAATGTAAACATACAACTAGAGGATACTTGATGCTGGGCATTATCAGAAATCAGGATGTAGTGGAAACGGGTACTGGGATCCCATCATGGTTTTTATGTGTGTAACTCTGCCTTAAAAAGGTGTGTGCGCCATCAACGGGCTGCTGTACGTGATTGGTGGAGACGACGGCTCATGTAACCTCTCCTCGGTGGAGTTTTACAACCCGGCCACGGACAAGTGGAGCCTCATTCCCACCAACATGAGCAATGGACGCAGTTACGCAGGCAAGACTTAAGACCTACTAGCTCCCACCTCAACAGCCATCAGGCCACTGAGTTATATATTAAAGCCATTTTATCTGTTTATCTGTCTGTCTATGTCATTCTGCTGCACTAACTAACTATCCATCTCTCTCTGTTTCTGCTCCTCTTTCCATCTGCTCTCACTCTATCCTGCAGGAGTGGCAGTGATTGACAAGCCGTTATGACTAAGGGCCTCTACAGCAGCAGCAGGATTCTCTGAAGCACACACTGACGTCTGAAGCTCAACAGCCAAACAGACAAATAACGTCTGAAATAAACACTGGCCAAATGGACAGAATGCTTTAAATCCTCCGCTGATGTAATCGAGGATGGTAGTTGAGAGTGTTTTGGCGCTAGGCCAGCATTGGATTTAGCTGCTATCTCCAAGCCATTTCCATTGGAAGCCGGTGAAATCCTGACTAGCGATGACAATTTTGCACTAGCCCCAGGCTGAGAAGTCCTAGCCACTGGATTGCAAGCTTGTGAAATCTCTGTTCTTGGATTTCAAATGCCAACGGATGTAAGAAGTAGCTGTATTGGCTGTGTGTCCACCCAGATGCTGACATTGGAAAGGCCTCCTGTCAGTTGGAGGGAGCTGACCTACACTGGCCGAACAGGACGCTTCCAAATGCTCATTGGCCTAACGGTGAGTTGGTGTTCACCTATACTTTAATGCTCGCTTTGACAGCTTGGCAACATATGGCGAACCTGGAGGAAGTGAATTGAACACTTTCAAAGCACCAGCTGACAGAAAGATCGACCGAACCATTTTAAAGAGCTACCACCCTCGCCGCCGTCTTACTGTTTGCTTGTGAATTTAAGCTAACTGATTGTTAAGAGTCCTGCTGCTTTTCCTTGATGAAAAATGAGGAAACGATGTTGCGCCATGGAAACCGTTGCCAAATAGCAGACTTTCCACAGTTCATGGAACATGAATGGGCCTCCGGCAACTCGTTGTTTCAACTTGACTGTGGCGTGGCATTCAAGAACGCCGACTAACAACAGTTTCAGTGGATCTCAACTCTTTGGAGAGCTGTGGTGTAACAGGATCACTATGGGTTAGCAGTATGCCATGGTTACCTTAGAGTATTGGTTCTCAACATGGGGGGCCCGGACCTGTTAGCAGGTTGCAAGATAAATTTGGTCGTTACAAGATTATTTAAAGAATGGAGAAAAGATGTTATATGCAATTTTACTATCATATTTAATATTTTTGAGGTAAATGTTTTTTTTTTTTTTCTTGTGAAATGCTGAATATTTGCAGACACTAGGCTTCTAATAATAAATGATCAAGTACAATAGTCTTTAAAGGTATATCAAAGCCATCCGTTGAAGCCCCGGTTCTCCGTTCTGTGTGCATGCTCTCATGTGGGGGGTTTTACTGCCGACAAGCCCTTCGGAGGATGAGCACCACGTCCCAGGCCAGTTGGTTGGGGGGCTTGATGGGTCTGCTGTGGACACACTACTGATGCACTGTACACATGCACTGACTGATATGAACTGGCTGGCTGCCACACTGAACATCTGACTTACTGAGAGGTCTTTCTAAATGACTGACTGGCTCGCTGTCTGCCACACGGACTGGATCATTGAATTGCCATCAGTCAGACAATAACTGATCTGTCTGTTTCCATCTTACCTGGGAGAGGAACTCAACCCATAACTCAACAGGCTAATAGTTTCATCAGAATCTGTAAGTCTGATGGCCAGAATCATGACATGGACCAATAAGCAGGTGGGTAGAGACGTTTCCTGTTAGTAACCTTGAATAACAACAATGAAGTAACGCTGTGTTTTAATCTCCTAACAACAAGCTGAAATGGGGATTCGTTCCATTCATTGTTTCTGACGCACTGATGAAACTCGACTGTAAACTGATGAAGGTGCAGGGATTAGACTTTCAGTGTTTTGGGTCTCAACTTCTATTTTAGGTTCTCATTTCCTACTTTATTTCAGCCTTGTGCTCGCCTCACATCCTTGAAGGTGACTGTGAGGATGTTTTAGCAGTAGCTAGTTGGTGCCATAGCGTTGGTTAACTAATGAAGAAGAAAGTTACAGGTGCTTTCTCATGGAAGGCGTGCTGAGACAACCTCTCGTCTCTGCCAGACTGATGCAATGAAGTGACAGGGATCCACTGTCATTTTTAAGCCTTCTGACAAAGAATCATGGTTGGGGTTTAAGTGTTTAGGTGGCTCATGTTTGGATTTTTTAATAGTGTAGATTTGGGTGTTGCAGTTGATATGAGTTCTTGAATGGAAAGGTGCTTCGAAGATCATCTGGTTCGAGGTTGGAGGCAGAGCTGTTTCACTTTAAGGTGATTTATATCATTCATGCTCCAAATGATTTGGCTTAATGACAAATTCCAAGTATGCTGGCTTTGCAGCAAAAACTCAGAACACTTGTGATTCTTGTCTGAATTTATGCATTCAGCACTTTGGGATGTTTTCTATGAAATGAACTTCCTGTTTCCTGTCACATGACCAAAAGACTGCTGTCTCTTCAAGAGACAGAACGACATGGCTCACCTCTCATTTATTTGTGACTCAGTCACAACTGAGCAGCACGTCATCTGTCAGGGTTGGGGTCGCCAAGTATGATTCATCTCCAGTCCAGTGTGAATACCCAGTGGGTTCTTTGTACAAATGTAACAAGAAGGATGGTTGGACACGTACATGGATAGAGTTCCTCCCTTTTTCCCTCAAATCTGCTGTTAACAAGGAGGAAGCATTCAGTAATTGGTGCTCCTTCAATGGCCAAAGAGGTAACTTAGTTCTTAACCTTTTAAGGTCTGTGATACCTCGATGAGGCACAAAGTTCCACGGAAGTAAGGGCACAAAGACATAAAGAATCCAAGCCCAAGAACCTGTCAATTTTCAAGTTAAAATGCCTTTAAAATTGGTCCACACATTTTGGTGAGAATGTGGAAATGAGTGAATCAGTTTAAATGAGTGCTGCTTGGTGGGGAAAGGATGCCGAAACCAATAGTGGATCCGAACCATCCTGAAAAGGTCATGAGTCATATTGTACATGGTGTATGTTTGGCGTCATTAAATTGTTTGGTGTGAACACATCTGGGCTACATCTGAGTGATAACAAAAGTAACAACTTATTTGTAGCAGTACTCGTTACTGGGAAAAGCAACATTGTTACTGTAATGCGTTACCAAGCAACACGTTACCACCCAACACTGATCACGTCAGTTAGCCATGTCAGTCTATCCAATATCAGTACATCACATTTCAGCCAGACGAAGGGAGTTTTCACACCAATGGCAGTTTTAAATGCAATAAATTTGACCAGCAATAACATAAAACTTCTATGTGTAAAAAAAAAAAAAAAAATAAAAAAAAAACTTACAAATTTGGAACCAGTTTGGTTTTTGTTGTTCCGTTTTAATCTGAACCAAACCCGTCAGGAGCATCTAACGATTATCTTTGCATTCACATATTGACATTCTTGCGCCACACACTTTGCACTGACATGAAACTGCTTTGACCTCTGTTCACACTGGCTGAATTTGACCTGGGGCCGACCTCAACCTTGGTTTTTTTACACTATGCATGATGTGAG
This sequence comes from Monocentris japonica, assembly GCA_900323365.1. Classification (NCBI taxonomy): domain Eukaryota; kingdom Metazoa; phylum Chordata; class Actinopteri; order Trachichthyiformes; family Monocentridae; genus Monocentris; species Monocentris japonica. The sequence continues at coordinate 8,970 of OOFE01020723.1, read as the reverse complement.
GATGTTCAGAGATGCTGTTTATTTCTCATACACACTGCACAGTCTGTTCTGTAGGGGGGAACTTGTGATTTGTACTCCGCTGCGGTCAAATGTCAACCTTGTAAATCCTTAAATGAGTTTTTAAAAAAATGGAGAAGAACTAATTTTCCTTTTGGTGCCCAGTCTTTCTATAGAACTGTTTGAATGGGCCTTCTTGACTCCAGGGTTGTGGAAATTACTAAGCACATAAAAATCCCGGGAACCTTTTCATTTCACAAGTGCTGATATTGGTTACTATGTTTTCACATGACAGCCGTGATTTTCATTTGCCAAATCTTGCAAAACCATTGTGTCAATCTGATATTTGAAACATTTGTACTGGGGTCTGATTCAGAGTAATGCTGGATTATGTAAGACATAGAAGGCAACTTGTATAAAGATTCAATAAGGTCTGAAATATTTTCTAAACGCTTCTCTATTGTAGATATTAAATTATAGAGAAAAAAACCCTTAATGATGCAGTGGTGATTTGTGTCTTTGTTGTGTTCAGTTGGTCCACTTTGCAGCAGCAGAGGTTAACCCTAACCTCTCTCACCTTTACAGTTACTAGTTACCTCATCAAAAGCAATCCAATCCAAGGCTTTCTCCAAACTTGGCAATGCATTTTGATTGCTTTGTTATTTTCAGATTACTTTGCCGTGTTTGAGGTAGAAAGATACAGATGAGAAAAATTACAAATTTCAGGAAATGTATTTCAGGTTTTCTTCTGTGCCACATTACATACAGACATGGAACACCTATTCAGAGTTTCTTGCTTTCAAATTAAAAGGATTCCCATCATTTTTCGCAAGTTTCTGTGATCAGAATACATCATTTGTTCAGACACCCTTGAATGTTGTTTCATAGCTCCTGAAATATCATTATTATTAATACACCCATATTGTATTTTATCAGGTTTTAAATGATGTTAAATTGATGTTGCAGATGAAGTTCAAGAGGATTTTAACTCGCAAGGCTTTCATATGTTGTGTACCATACACGTATTTTACAGCAGTTCCTTTCAGTTGTTTTCATTGCCACCAACGACGACAGCAGCTGATTTCACCATTTCGCACTGCTTCAACCAGAGAGGAAGGAAGGGAACTAACCAGTGAAACCAGCTGCTGTAGCGTTTGGTCGGCATGGAAACCGGCAGACTCTGGGGCCTTGAAAACACGTGATTGGTTACATTGTTTTAAACAGGGCTCCTATGCCATTTTGCTGATCAAATTCCATGACTTTTCCATGACACATTTCCACGGATATATGATCTGAATGTCCCAGGTCTTATTTCTGGATACAATTATCTCCTGGGACTGATACTATGAGGACATTTCTGATTTGGGGTTTTATTCCTCAAAGGGAAGTGGATCAACAAGCAGCTTCTCCTGCTGTTGGCCACTAGAGGGCGCTGGTGGTTCATCACTGCTGTGAACCAAAGGCTGACCGGCCTTGTTTGGCCCAATGACATCTACTGTCCACACCATAAAGAAACAAACTGTCTTTCATTGTCAGTATGTTTGCTAACACCAGTCCATATTAATCTAATATATATGGGATTATATATATACTATACTGACACTTTAAGGCTTTGACATGAAATAGTTTATAGTAAAATAAGGTTTGTCCCACATATTTGTTGAAATTATAACCAAAATATGTCAATGTTAAGAAATGTAGTGATGTTTGTTCAAAATTTAGTAGTGCCTGTACTTGATCAGAAAAAAGGTACTGATCAGTCTCAATATATTTGACTCCAGAATCAAGAGAACGTGTGGCAAAGCTTGTAAATTTGCAATCTTTATTTTCATTTGTAATGTACGTTATTACTGATTGTTCTTTATCATTTTGTAAATGAAACAAAACAAAAAAGAAAGCATTCACAAAGTAAGAAAACATTTATACATACATACAGTATATCTATGTAATAAAACACAGTATCACATGTAGAGCGACTTTGAGGAGTGAGAGGGACGGGTGTATCAGCGAATACAGACGGACCCTCCTGAACTCCTCTGGCCAAAGGAATTCATAGGAAAGTTCAGCGTCCAAGATGTGCAACGTTCATAACAGATCTACTCTGGAAATCAGTTACTGCATCTCTCATGTCTAGTTCCCATGCAACTTTAAAAGCATCTCTGTCACTCAAAATACGTTTTATCATTTCAGTTTTCTTCCAACGTCACTTCCAAGCCCGCTCAAATATGTGACATAAATCAGGGCTGACGTTCCTAAATGCTTTTCAAGATTGTCTCTGTCCATTGATTTCTAATGGAACTAAGACTACCTTTGCACTAAAATGCTTTTGCAGGACCTATAGACTATCGTTTTTGTGGCTGTCCCAAAGGAAGAGTGATGTCCGAAACATCTTTGACAGTGGCTTCTGCTATGAATTCCAGGCCGTAGGTCTGCGAAACAACCATGCATGCTGGATGGATAAGTATGTGATGGGACATACTGTACACAGACAGGGACAAAGTACAAGTTTACAATGTAGGAATCTCGTGAATTTTACCAGTCTGTTGCAGGCACAATGCAGGATAAGTCTAGGGTTTACTTGTTAGAAAGTCAGATCTTTGTAAGGAGAAAAAGTTGCCAAACAAGTCAACTATTCACTTTGTTGCGCTCAAAAAATGAGACAAATAAAAGAAAGCCCTTAGAGATTGAGGATGGATTGTTTCCACTTTTTTGAGAAGTTCTTAAATAATAGTATTAACTGGAATGTTTTCAGATATGACACGTCTGTCATTGGCTTAGCAATCCCTGTTAGCGATCTCTTCTAGCCGTCTCGTAGATTTCCTCATATTTTGGTTTTCAGCAGCGCCACCAGAAACGAGCCTGAACCCATTATGCTGACAACAGTGGTAAAAACACTCGACTGAGCTGTCATGTCTCCCGTCGCACGTGTGTGTGTGTGCATGCGTGTGTGTCTCCAACAGCCATGTGTCCCGTCAAAGTCTTTGAGCAAGACACTAAAACCCAATCTGCTCTGGGTAAGAGGGTCAGCTAAATGCCTAAAATGTGTGTGTGTGTGTGTGTGTGTGTGTGAGGCTGCTAGGTTGAAAACAATACAGCCAAACAATAAATGGATTAAACATTAATCATTGTAACTCAAATTGACCCCACCCACACACACACACCCACCCACACACACACACACACACCCACCCACATCCAAGCCAACAGTACCACGACCCGATACTGTGGAACCTCCACACAAATTTTTATTATTGCTTCTTCTTCATGGCACAAATAATAGAAGGAAACAATACGTCATATGTTATTCATACTATTATGTTCTCTTTTTCCATGCAAGCTTACTACAGTACTGCATCTATATTAGCTTATATTACACAGAACAAGAAAACAAAAACAAAAAAAACAAACAAGTAGAAGCAGATTTATGTCTGATCAGCCAATACAGCGCCAGACTAAATACTACGGCTGTTTTTACAGATGTGGTTAGTGAGCAAATACAAAAAGGATTATTGTTACTATACAAAATAATGGTAATGATAGTAATAGCAATAATAATACAAAAAAAACCAAAAAACATTCTCAGGGCGTCACAGATATAATGAAACAAAAGGGGGCCAAACGTGTTGTTTGAAATAATTTAAACATTTCTGACATTCATTCCTTCGGGTGTATATATATATATTTCTTATTTATATTTGTATATAAGTAGTGCTTTATTTTAGAAATAAAAATGACAAACACAAAAGGGCTGCATTCTCTGAATGCTGTGCAAATAACATCTTTACATCAAAACCCCTCCCTCTGTTACCGTCCCTACACAAACCACAACATCCCTCAAACTCTTCACGAGCACGAGCACGTACACACACACACACACACACACACACACGTGCGCACACACACACACACACACGTGCGCACACGCAAAGAACTTAAACTCTTAGACTCATTCATAGCATTGTTTTCAAACCATCATCACTGCCTTCCATTGACAGACAGTGGGCTGCATTCAATGTCAATGCTGTTTGCCAGACTGACAGCTTCCTAACTTTAATCCTGGCAGGGTAGCTACCCACTCCAGCCAGGGCAACCGGCCTACAGCAGCTACGACATCCCAGAATTCATCAGCCACTTTCACTCTTTTACAAGCCAAATTTACCAGCCACAGCTAAAACCTACCAGCATGTGGCTGGTGGTAATTTCCCACCCTGACCCTGCACTCCTACCTCTTGACTCCTATCAGATACAAGGTCACATGGCTTCTAGTATGAGGAATAAAGAGACGACAGTATAGTTGGTGACTTGTTGCAAACCTGGACTGTGTAGCCAAGAAAGTAGAATACCATCTCCTCTTCATTCACCCTCATTTTACCTCCCACCAGGAAATGAAACCTCACTGGATCTGAGGACTCAGAGGAAAAGAAGTTATGTGCAGAATACTTTCCTCTCTCAGTAATCCAGACAGCTCAGGTAAAGCAGATGTGGAAGGCTTGAGCTGACAGTCATGCTAACCTTGCTAGCATGCTAATAAGGCCCTCAGTATTGACTAGCAGTCAGTGGCAAACGTTTACAGCTGTCCTCAAGACTGAACGGATCAACAGGGAAAATATCAGGACAAACAACACTGGAGGATTGCAATACTTCCCGTGTGAGTTAAATGTTAGAATCCAAGCATGAGAAAAGTTATTTTCTGTTCAAACTACATGTTTATAAAAACCAGACGCCTCTCCGTGCTCAAAATCTGCACTGGCAGTGTTGGCAACATAGCCATACAATATATCCTGGAAAGCTACAATCAAACACCAATCATTGGCGGTCAGAGCCACCGATGAGGAGTTTCGCCATGTGGGTTTTCAATGGCAGCCATGTCAGCTTCACTGGCCCCGCCCCCTGGCTGTTGCTAAGTGACCACTGGCTCCATTCCCTCTGATGTTTAGGATACTGGGGATCTCACCACAATGGTTAGGGAAGTTACCAAAGAATGGCGCCCACAGTCCAACCTGGTCAAACCTTCACTGGCTTTGGCAAACATCTTTTGGTTTTAGAGAGGAGGCAACCTAGCCAAATGCTGTCATGCTATCAATGGCTCTGGCCCACCGCTTATTTATCCCCCATGAGCCCTCAGCACCTCCCACACATCTCCATTCGGCAACTGAACTAGGAAACAGAACAGAAACAAAGAAAAAAAAATAAAAAGAATGATGCTCATATTCACACAGTGGTGGCCATCCCACAACTACTGCAGAATAGCAACAGTGCAGCAGCAGTGCCAAGCAAAAACAGTGAGGCCTCTGCAATGTCTACATCTTTGTATCATGCTGATCTGAGTCCAGGACTGTTTCCCATGAGCATTTTCTGGGTAATACTGCCTTCAAGTACGAAATTGCGAGTGGAACGCACAACAAAGTGATAAATACGACTGGGAAAGTCGGGATTTGCTATGATACCCGACTTGCCCAGACGTGATGTTTACTGTCCATTTTGCTATTATTTCCCACCAAAGCATTTGAACTAAGTCAGAGCTAAAGGGGAGCACTTGAAGGCAGCAGAAAAAAGATTTTCAACGTTCCACTAGAAAGCCAACAGGGCTCTTGGTGCCAAGAGGCTCATGGGAAATGGAGTCTCGCCTTATTGCAGAGAGAATATGTGAAGGAGAGATACAGGGAATACTACAGTATGGCAACCTACTATAGGTTTTACTGACAAAGATCCCTAAAATAGACAGAATAAAGCTGAAGAATAGAAACAAAGTAATGAAAAGAAAAATCTGAACCAGTCCTGAACTGATTGCATTCAGTTTCTTTCAGAGTGGCTCAAACTGCCAATATCGCATTAACAGTAATAAAAAAAAAAAAAACTCTCTCTTTTCCCTGGAAACACAACAGTCATTCTTTTTCATTCAAGAAAACAAACATGGACATAGTAGTGTCTCACAAACAAACATGTATCTATACTGTATATCCATTTAACAAGAATACATACACACAAACGCTTATTTTTTTAACCTTGTGAGTTCATCTTAAAATCAGTCAGAAGGTGAAGCATCCAGGATGTAAGGATGTTGAATGCAGTTGAACTGAATCCACAACACTCTGACATATTAAAACAACCGATCGCCCCGTGCCAAGGGGAGCGGCTAAGCGTTTATAGCATAGCTTGGAAGGGACCGGTTTGACCCATCTCGTCTCCCAGAAGGAAGGGGAGGGAGGTCCCAAACAAAGAGTGAGTGTTTGAGTGAAGTGTCTAAAATGCCAGTCCTCAGTTGTCCGATAAGATTCCTCAGCATGAGGGAAAAAAAACACTAGTACAACATCCATCAATAAGATTGACGACAAAAGAAAAAAGTGTGTGAGATAAAAAAAAGTCAGAACACAGTTTTTTGTTTTCTTCTGACAGAAGAAAATGAGACATGAAAGTGAGAGGAGGATGATGATGATGAAGACAACAGTGATGATTCCTCTTCAAATGTGCCGGCAGTACTTATTAGCTGCGGCCGTGGTTTAGATGATAGGCAGGCAAAACAGGAGTGAGACTGGATGTGGCTGCTGTCACTCAGGAATAGAGTGCAGGGGATTGGGCGGTGAGGGGTGAGTTGTGGGGAAAGGGGGCGGGCCACATAGGAGTGATGTAAAGTGGGGCCAGGGATGATGCTGCATTCATGTCGCATGGGAAACATGGTTGATACGTGGTTTCTATCATTCATGTCAGCTTTCAGGTGGTCATACTACATAGGAACTCAGGGTTTTGCTGATGGACCCTGATTTCTCAGACTGAATTTTGAACGTCACCAACAAGGAACTACCTGTAGTCAAGTGTCGGGAAAGATAAATTAATTTCAAGTAAAATGAACAAAATTAATTGTTTTCAAGTCATTTTGTGATCACAACACTTAAAAATGTCATGACAAGACACAACTAATCACTGGACTTTTCATTAAGTGCATGAAAACGTCACTCATGTCTTGACAGGTTCAAATGAATTTGAACACATGCACACTTCCAAGCCATTGGTTTGAACCACTTCCGTCGTTCTGACGGGTTTTCCCATATGACTGAATGCAGCATAACACGTGGTGATCATGAAGTCACATGCTTCAGTCAGTGCCTCGACTGGACTGGTGGGCTTGTCCTGTACAGGTCAGGAATCTCATTGGTTGGATGATTTCCTAGGTGGGCTAACCCTCCCAATTATGATGAAGTATGACTGACTCAAGCACTTCCTGGATGGGTGGGTCCTTGCAGCTGTAGTGATATCTGAGGGCTGCAGGTGTCTGGGGAGGGCGGGTCTAGATGGATTTGGAAGAATCCTGTTTGCTGATGAGGACCTCCAGGAGGCGGAGTTTAGCCTTGATTCTCTTGTACTCCCTGTACTCCTCCAGCATCGGCTCTCGGTCCTCCTTCTGAACATTTCTACAGGGGAAGGGAGAGAGAGAGGAATGAGTTTTGAGTTTCATGTTCTGATGAACTCCCTGCTTTGGTGTCATGCTTCCTCAACTACTGACAAGTTGCCTTTGAACAAGGCACTTCACCTCCAACGGCTCCTGTGAAGCTGCTCAGGGGAGGTTTTACCAGGGGAGGCCTAGCGATCAGTTATTAATTCAGGACCCCAGGAATTTTTATCCCGGCTGGAACCAACATGTCAGTGTTTTTCTCCGGCTACCCTGGTGAAGTTACCTCCTGTATTTTGAGTTACCTCTGATTCCCCAGGATATTTTTAATCGGCTTGCGCAACCAGTACGGTATCAGTATTACCAGGTCCATATCATTTTAAAAAGGGAAGTAACATTGTGTGACGCACTTGCACGGGTGTGTCCCTGGATTACAACAGTCACAGCGGTTTGTGTTTGTGTGTGTGCCTCCACTTACCTGCCATTGTGCTGGTAGAAATCTTCCTCAAACTCTCTGATGGTCTTCCTCAGTTTCTTCTTCTCTGCTCTGGCCTTCCACAGCTGTTCCAGCAGCTCTGGCCTGGGGGATGATGGGACACAGGAGGACTCAGTGACACACCCTGCCAGAGTACTACTAATCTAACAGTAAACGTAAAGGGGAAATGGTCCATGGAGTCAGAAAACATTACTATTTGTACAAGTGTGTTGCAGCTATGTCCAGTTTTTGAACTTTGAAAAGGTTTATGGTTCCTAATCGTCTTAAACCCAGAAAATAAATGTGGCCACAGCCAGAAAGACAGGCCTACTAAAACATATTACTGCTCTTGTAGGTTGTAAGTTTATTCAGTAAGTTTATTTATTGAGTAAAGTTGATTTACTCGGTTGACAGGAAGTGATGTTGCTGCGAACAGGAAATGAGCTCTGGTGGTCAGGTAAGTGACCTGGATGCACAGTCCTTAGCGGACACAAGATTAGAGACGTGTGTGTGTGTGTGTGCATGGATTCCATCTCAGTGACACGTTAACCAGATTACAGTCTTAAACAAGCCTCAGCATGTGAGGATGCTGTCTAAGTAGAACACCCATCAACTGAGTGTGTGTGTGTGTGTGTGTGTTCAGCTGAGACCAATAAGCATTAACCTGCTGCGCTGTTCACTGCCCAATCATTTCTACACAGTGTGTGTTACATGTAAGTATGTTTCTGCTTAACTGAACAGGAACACGCAGTATTTTGTGTGTGTGTGTGTGTGTGTGTGTATACCACTTGTTGTACTCTCCTTTTCATTATTTTGATAGCTTGTGGTGTTTCGTATTTGTGTGTTGAGTGTGATATGTGTGTCTATGTATGTATGTATGTGTGTCTCCTTACATGGATGAGGCGTTGGAGCTGGACAGCCTCAGGTCCAGCGCCAGCTTCCCTGACCCCTCCTCCAGCTTGGCTCTCATTGGACCCTCGGTCTGGCTCTTGTTCCTCATTGGACAATCGCTCTGGTTCTGGCTCGTCTTTGACAGATCGGTCGGGGTCACAGGGTCGAGGGCCATGATGACCTCTGAGCTCTGCAACTCCCCTCCGCTGCTCTCTCCCTC
>OOFE01020721.1:28543-40440 GCA_900323365.1 Monocentris japonica | reverse complement strand
ATGTCTGCAAACTCACCAATATATAATACTTTGATAAATATAACTGTTGAGATAAAAAATATAACTGTTGAGATACATATAACTGTTGAGATAAGTATAACTGTTGAGATAAATATAACTGTTGAGATACATATAACTGTTGAGATAAACATAACTGTTGAGATACATATAACTGTTGAGCTAACTATAACTGTTGAGATACATATAACTGTTGAGATACATATAACTGTTGAGATAAAAAAATTAACTGTTGAGCTAAATATAACTGTTGAGATACATATAACTGTTGAGATAAATATAACTGTTGAGCTAACTATAACTGTTGAGATAAATATAACTGTTGAGATAAATATAACTGTTGAGATACATATAACTGTTGAGATGAATTTAACTGTTGAGATACATATAACTGTTGAGATAAATATAACTGTTGAGCTAACTATAACTGTTGAGATAAATATAACTGTTGAGATAACTATAACTGTTGAGATACATATAACTGTTGAGATGAATATAACTGTTGAGATACATATAACTGTTGAGATACATATAACTGTTGAGATAACTATAACTGTTGAGATACATATAACTGTTGAGATAACTTACTCTTCAAGTACTTAAAACATGCAGACAACTATTTCCATATATTTTGATCATCCAACATGCTTCAGTACTAACAACATTAAAATAACCCAATTTAATTTCACAATGAAGACATAGAATGTTGCGCCTCTCAGTCTAGTGCACCGTGAGAGAAAAGTCCCTGCAAGACAAAGTGTGAACACCCTTCCTCTGAATCATGAGGCAACATACTGAAGTACACAAATGAAAAGTGTTTCATTCTTCCCAGACCATAAGTTAATAAAAAATCCACTCTGTTGGCACCAGACTGTCTGACACAAACTCAAATTGATTCATAATTGAGTTTGTATAGATTTTTATCCAGCTTTTGCTGGTTACATTAAGGCTTGACTAGTCTCATTTTGCAGTGGAGTGTACAGAAAATTCAACCCATGCTCCTGGCCCACTGTGCATCGTGCATTGAAATAGCTTGCTCAAATAATAATGGGCTTTGAAGGACAATTTTGCTTCCCTCTACTCGTCAATGTGCAGCCACTGAAGTATGCATTTGGGGTCACCTTTTCCATTGACACAAGCCTTTTTTTCTGACATGATTAGAAATTTACATTTACATTTACTTTTTGACTCAGAAAACATTATCTTTGAAAATGCACATATTGAAACTTTGAGCTAGAGATAAATGGTTTTACACACAGCATCTGTTAAATAATCTTTTATAATCAAACCCAGACTTTAGCATTTTAAATTTGGATGCCGGGCATGGAAACACAGAAATGTATACTTTTTGGCCATTGAGGGATATAAATGAGAGCAGAGTAGCAGTGTTACACAATTGATACTTAATTTAAAATACAAATGCAGTATGAAATAGTGTCTTTGCTAATTTATCAATGGACTAAGTGTGACTGGTCATACAGCGGGCACCACAGTGGTATACCACAAAAAGTCAGAGTGTGTCACTAGAAGTATATTGAAAACCTTGGTCCTGTCTAACCACGCTATGCCAGCCTTTGTTGGTGTCTCACTTGGTGTGAGTGCTTTGTGATTAAGCAGGGGGCAGGCCATTCATCAGACACTGCTGTCCGTTCAGTCCTCACTGGGGCCTGTCATATAGGTCTCTATCCAACCCCTGAGCCATGGTCAATCTTCAGCCAGACAGCAGCCTCCCTTTGCGATAAAAACTGACCAAGTTTGGGATTTATGGCCCATCTGCAACAAGCCTGAATACCTCCTCAGGGAGCACATAAAGCACTGAGGAAAACAGAGTGTGAGCAGTAACACACACATTTGTCTTTTATGGCTCAATGTACTGATAATGATGTTTGATTTTCCATTATGTTCCAATGAAAGGTGAGAGAAACCAAGTCCAGCACCGTGATGTCCTGACCCATTGCTGTAAATGCCCATGTCCATAATATAAACTTTGCCCATTACTTCCAATGGGATCACACAACCTGAAGCGCATGCTTAAGATATTCCAGGGCCCCGAGGTGCTCATTAGGTCCACCTAGTGAACAATAACATCATAATAAAAAGGATGCTGTGAATCTTAACTGTATGCACTGCTGTTGTTTTTCTCATGCAGAAGGACCCAGGGCGGTGCAAAGCAGCTCTTGGGTTATAAAGGCAAGTCAGCTACCATCACTTAGCCATCTTTGTATAATATGTCTTTGAAGGATCATGTGCACATTTAAATAAGGGTATATGTGGTGCACGTTGACAGTGCTTCATTAAGAGACTGAAATATCCCCATTTCATTTGGTAGAATCCCCGGTGCCGTATTTATTGGTTGTCCCTGGCAATACCGTGGAACATTAATAACGCACACCAATATCATTCACCATGTGGGATAATTAGGCAGCCCATCCCTGAGAAGAGGTTATATGGCCTATAAATTCTATTAATAAGCTAGATATTGGTTTAAGATCTAGAGGCCCGGGTTCTAAACTTGTCATGAGAATAGCAGAGCATTATAGCACCTTGCTTCCGTGGGGACAAGAATTAATGGATTTTGTCCTCAATTAAAGACAAAAAAGGTAAACATTCTCCTCCTCCTCCTTACTATTTCATTTTACTGCTCAAATATACTTTAATTATGAATAAATACTGAGTCTTTCTTTAATATTATTTCACCTCGAAAGTGATTAGCCTTGTTTGATTCTCTATGTAACTGAATCCACTGATCGCCACTGTCTTCACATAAGATTTAAAAAAGTTCAGTTAATCGATATATCTTTACAAAAGGAGAGCCAAACAGATAGCAAGCCAGTGGAGGCCATTGAGCAGCCTGTGGTTGCTCGATTTCTATTTCTCTCTAGTAATTTAATCTTTGTTTATCCAGATTAGTTCAGATGAGATGGAATATCTGCCACTCTGACAGCACCACTACCACCCATCCTGTGCAGACAAAAATCAGACATCATCATATTTACTAATGGATTATTATTAATCATTACACTGCTTCACATAACCACAATCACCTTATTGTCAATGCAACAATTAAAGTTATCATTTTCATTTCATTTTTTTATATTTTCATATATCGTAAAACTTCTAAAAATGACCAGTGCCTTTATTTACCGCAACAAAAGAGAGCACCGGGACTTGTGTGTCTTTGGGAGGTTCACAGTGCCTGGTTTGCCTTAAAAGTGATAGAATTTACCGCTATTCTGGAAAGAACCTGAAAATATGTGTTGCACTGACTATACAAACCTGTATAGCGATCCAAGCAGTGGCGTTGTGTTTGGCAATGAATTTCAAGGCTTTCACATTAGTACCCGTATCCATGGCAACGAGATAAACATGTCTACATGTTCCGCTACATGCAGCGTCTCTTTTTGGTAATGTATTTTGTTTCAGTAATTATCAGTATTGATATTTTAGGTTAAAACTATTGCATGAATATTGACTCATTTCTGGTAATTATTACATTCTTATTTATGTTTTTTTATTTTTTAGCCTTTATTTATGCATACAAGCACCACTCTCCTGCTATTGAGACCTGGTCCTTATTGGAAGGTTTCTGGTAAATAAATGTCCATATGGCTGTTCTCTATCACCAGCTGATATAACACAATAGTGATTCAACCAGTACCAAGTTCATAAAAGCTTTTACATTTCCTGTTATAACACCCTGTGTTGGGTAGTTCTTTCCTGGGAAAAATCCTCTGGTGCTGAGGAAGTAATGCATTTTACATTTCTGCCAGCAGCAACAGCGGATTGTTTGGAATAAATAGAAGAAGAACTGGGTAGTTAGCATGAGCAGTGATAGCCACCATGGCTGAACAGACAAAGAAAAGAGCGCCACCTACAGAAACTCAAACTTCATCAACAGAAAATATAAGGAAAAAGATGATTGACAAGTGAACTGAATGCTTATCACCAAAGATGTCGCCAAAAAAAAAAAAGAGGATATCACAGATTATCACTTTAACCAAATACATCATTTAGGATGCATGCTCTCAAAAAAATGTAATTAAACTGTCATACAAATGGCATATTGGCTTCCTCCCCATTGGTTATAATTAGCTTACGGACAGAAGTGGCAAGAGGATGTGGCAGCTACATGATGGCATTGAAGGAGCAGAGGAACAACAGGAGGCTGGCCAAGGGGTGGCAGGAGAGTGACTGAGGTAGCTGAATCCAGGTCCAATGAATCCCCCCCATTTTCATTTTCACTGCTACATGCTTGTTATTCCCTTGTTGATCACATGACCATTTGTGCTTTGTGATTCATTGGCTTCATTGGCTTGTGATTCAACTGGCTTTGAGGCTGTTTTCCTAAATTCAGTGTCGCTTGGACGAATGATATCCCAATCCTCAGCCTAAACAGATCCAGACCAATCACAGCAGCAAACAGCTGCTTAATGTATGTAAACACAGGCTGCACACAAATTGGTGAGCATACAGAGTGCTCGACATCTGTACACTTGAATTGCCCTCTCAAAGGAAACTGCCTCCTCAGATGTAACTACTGCTTGTCCTGTGAAAATTCGCAAAACCCCATGAGCGAATATGAGCGAAAATTAAAACGAGAGATGCATTGGGCTGGATTGAGGTGGTGGAGGAGAAGCAGCAAAGGGGCGGTGGACATTATTCCCTTTAAGCTGCGTTCGTGTTACATCCAGCTGGAAGCCCGTGCACCAGAAATGCCTACCACATAACATAAACAAGCACAAAGACAAATATGTAGGGGTGCTGCTACGAATTCTAGGCCCCTAGACAGGATGTGACACTGGGCCCCCCACCCTGGTGTGTCTAATTTATTACAGTAGCACCTCACCTGCCTGAAGGGCCGCCTCTGCTTCGGGGCCACCTGAAAGCCCCCCCTCCCCTCCTGAAGCACATTTAGGTTTGTACATTCATTCATTCAATCATTGTCTTTACCCACTTATTCCTTTTCAAAGTCACTGGGTGCTGGAGCATACCCCAGCATACTTTGGGTGGAAGGCAGGGAAACACCTTGGACAGATTGCCAGTTAGCGTGACCTGGGCAAATTTTAAACTGCAGATAATTCACTTTATATGTGATATCTATGATAAGACCAATATGTCTGATATTTTCAATTTGGATAGCCTTAATTTAAATTGATTAACAATGATTGACTGCTGTGCCACGCTGGCCTTGACAGAGTGAATGATATGCTCTATGTGAGACCCATTTCATTTAACAGCAAGCTAGCAGAAATGCCTTCACTTTGAATGAAAGAAGATTGATCTGTTGTAGGTTTATTACCTACAAATTGGCGAACATCTCACTAGATGGATATCTATTGGCTAGCAGAGGTGATCATTCATCCTCTTCTTTCGAGGAACTGGCACGCGGTTGAAAACATTTTTTACTATCTAATACATCTTGAACAACTTGATTTTGAATGTAGTTGAATTACTTGTTAGAGAGGAAATGGCTCTCAAATTCTGCTTTCAGTATATTACTATCCATTTAGACAAGAGTGGACAGATGGGGTGAGAACAAATAAGGAGGGATAGTTGAGTTTCGGCAAGTAGTGAGCTAAATATGGAGCGCAGTATTCTCCATCAAGATGCAATTCCAATCAAAGAGAACAACCCAGCTTTCTTTTCCATCATTTGCTAAAATTTAAAATGTATTAGGTTCATTCATTGACTCTTTGGGCTATGGAGTGAGCTAACTCCTAGACATAGCTTATAATTGAGAATGTAAGACTACTTATTCATGGTAGAAATCCTGAGAAATAAAGTAAAAAAACAGGGACTGCAGGGTGACTTTGTGGTTCCCTAACTAGATGGTGGCAGCTCTCCGCAACAGCTAATGTGCCCTGTTAAAGTGTCCTTGAGCAACACAGTGAACCCCTGCGTGCTCCATGGGTGACATTCCTGGCTGACCATGCGTTCTGATCCCTCTGCTGAAAGATGTACAGTATGCACGTCTCAAAGAGATGCAAAAGAAACAAATTGCTAATTACCTTGTGATTAATATGGTGATTGAAGTGCTCTGAATCATTTCTAGAATGACCCACAAGGAGGTTTATAGTGACTGAATTTGTGTATTAGCTCCACCTCAGCCCTCCTCCAGGCAGACTGGTCATGTCTGGCTGCCAAATGGACTACAATCAGCAAGAGTGCAGTGGCAGAGGACCCACTTAAACACAGGCTGAGCCAAGAAACTGATCTCCTGCAAGAAGAATGTCTGGCTGTCTTCCTATGTCATGCAGCGGTGCTGATGGGCTGATAAAGGTTTTTGCCAACTGGATTCTTCCCTTCCTCTAACACTCCTCATTGGCCCAAAACAGAGCTAGAACTCTGTGAGACACTGGCTCTTTGTGCAATGCTCACTGAGGAAGTTAAAGGACCTCGAGGATAATTGTGACAAGGTGCTGACCCCCATGCCCAGGTCAGATTTCTCCAGGATGGGGGCCACTTCCTGGCCAAAAGCAAACTATCCAATGAGGAGTAAAGAGTGCATTACCACTCCTTTACATTATCAGAGGACTTAGTCCCCTGAGGCTGATTTACTCATCAGTTTCCTCAGTAATGTAAACGTTGTACATAAACTGTGATGGCTCTAACTGACAAGCCAATGATATAGCAGGCCGGGCTCCTTACAGATTTGTTTACTTCCCATCTGGAAAGAGGAGCTGCTGAAAAGATTAACTGTTATTGTCGGATTTTTGTGAATATTTCAGAACGTAAACCCGAAATATCACTTCACTGATGGAGTAGGTTTACATTAACTATTGTTTTATGGTTTCATGGCAATTCAAGCTCTAATGGATCCAAACCAATCAGACGATGAAGAGATTAATGCTAAACAATTCATTTACTACATATGTATTCCACTGCTACACTCACTATGAGGAATTACATACAAAGCCACATATAGACCATAGATACATGGTGGTTTATCACCAATACATATTTGGCTATAATGCAGCTTGCTGTCACAGCATTATTAAGAATAATGATGGTCCTGTAACTGTCTGTCATTTGAGTTAACTGCAGACTACCCTATCACACTAAAAAAACATTTTTTTGACAAAAGCATGATGTTTCAGCAATGATTTTCCGAGGAATGGTTTGTGTAGGGGCCTAATGTGGCTGAGTTATGTCAACAGCTAGTTCAATTTGTCAGCAATGTTGTACTTTTACACCTTTTGATTGATGGTTCTAATGAATGATATACTAGACTTTAATTTGGGTATGATTTCAAATGTTAAAATTAACAATGAAAACACAGAGACCACTGAGCTACAACAAATTAGATTAGATTGAACACATGTAGATCATGTAATATGAAATGGTCTTTGTGTTCAGTGATACTCACAGAAACGCTATGGTATATATGAGTAAATTAGGAGGCATTTTTTATAGTGATGGCACATTTAAAATAACAATTATTCTAAAACCACTGTAATAACAGAGAGAAGCAATAGAGTTAAGCTATAATTTTTTCTGGACTCATTGGTTGGTTTCAGCTTAATTATCTTTTGTTTCAGCTCTGACCCAATCTAAAATGTACTCTTCATACAAACTCAACCCTCTAACAGTCATTTGTTAATTTTCACAGTTTAAAAGTTGATTAGCAGCTTTTGTGAAACTTCAGCATTTGCATCTGAAGGCAGAAGATGAACAGAATACTTTCACAGTGGAATTACAGTAATGACCTGACTGACTGGTCAACAGAGAGGAGGTGAAAGCAATTTTACACATTGCCCACAGAGACCAAGATTCCAATTTGAACAGCCTTGTGTCTCTTGTTTTTATTGGTTTGGGCCATTTATTTGATAAAGCACATGAGGGCTTGGTGGAGGTCTGGGCGAGGAGAAGAGAGAATTATGACAAGAGTGTATCCTATTAATTTATAGTGGCTTAATTAGATTTTTTCCTTTCCTTGCGCTTGAACTTACTTGATAAATAAAAGAAGTAATGCAATGCAGGGAGCATGGATGGAGTTTATTCATGGATCTGAGGAGATTGTGCTAAATGTCAGCATTAATGTGAAAACATGGCAGAATCACTGAATCCTCCATAGGTAAGCCTGCATAGATGCAGTAGGTACCATCCTAAAACTCTTCTGAAGCACACAGTACACTCAAATCCACAAAGGAAATAAAAATAGCAAGAATCTAAAAATTTAATAGCACAGCAAGACTCGGTTGTCACCTTAAAGAAGAGAAAATGAGGTTGGTTGTTAGCAAATATAAAATTGCTGGCCTCATGGTAAATTGCCAATAGAGTTCTCTATAAAGCAACAATCATGTATTACTAACTCCACACACCAAAATCTCTACTCATTATCTTGTTGTACATCTCCAATTTAGGGCTTAACTGTAATATACTACATGTTCCTTAGTTCCTTTCAGAAGATCATTCTGTAATTTGTTTCCGAATGATTTGCAAAGCATCTATAGCATGTAGGACTTTGTTAGGAGTTACACGTTTGAATATTTTCACAATACTTTTCAAACTATGCCATGCTGCCATCTCCATTCAATTCAAACAATTTTGCAGCATATAAGTGTCTTTACACAAAACCCTGCCCAAACAATTCAACTTGTAAGATTTGGTGACTATTAAGGTGCAAATACGTTTTGCCTCTCCTTGCAAATCATTTCCAACAATCCTGTCTTTTGAAGTGAACAAAGATAATTAGTATCACATTTTCTACATGGCAAAGCTTTAATGCTCAGCATCATTCTGGAACACAGCTTTTCTTGATGGTGATGTGAAATGAAAACAATGAGACGGTTTTATCCAGCAGTGAATCCACACAGGGAAGGCATAGCAAAGTCAAATTTAATGGTACATAACTTGCACGGGACAGAGGAACATATAGGGCAACACTGCAATGCAATTTTCATACGCTGAGTGTTTTTGACTGCACTGCCTGTTGGGTATACAGCCTTCTGTGAGAACCAGATGTATTATAAAATGTCTTGTTTGTCGAGCATGTTTTCTAAAACTACAGTCACTGCAGATATACTCATTTTTTCTCTTTTGTAAACATTGAAAAAGGAATGGAACAGATGGATTTGATTTCAAAGGTCATGTTGTCATATCACAAATGGATTTATGATCCAGACATATGCAGCTGCATTTTAAAGCTTTTGAGTCCTGTTGTCTGGGGTGGCTGCTAAACGTTAGCCTTTGCTTGTAATCCAAAGTGCTCAGTATCCTTTGGGAGGCACAGCATACCTTGTCTGAGCATATAGGCACTAAACCCAGCCACACACCAAGCTTGTTAACTGTACTCTGAACAAAGAGCAGATCCAGGCTACAACATCATATTCAGGGATGAAATCCACGCTGGATTAAATCTCTTTTTGTCCCAGTTTCAATGATGTATTTTCATGCAATTTCTATAGTAAACACTTTATAGGAGTCATTGCTTGACACCTTTAATAATCCAAAACAGCGAAGTAGATACTGAGATTGAAATTCACATGATATTCGTTGCTTGGTTGTCATGTTTGATCAGCTTACACTAACTTTAAGCCCTTCTCAAGATGTCTTCAAGAAAGGGAGTTCAAATCCACTAAGGAAATAAAAATAGCAAGAATCTAAAATTTAATAGCACAGCAAGACTCGGTTGTCACCTTAAAGAAGAGAAAATGAGGTTGGTTGTTCGCAAATATAAAATTGCTGGCCTCATGGTAAATTGCCAATAGAGTTCTCTATAAAGCAACAATCATGTATTACTAACTCCACACACCAAAATCTCTACTCATTATCTTGTTGTACATCTCCAATTTAGGGCTTAACTGTAATATACTACATGTTCCTTAGTTCCTTTCAGAAGATCATTCTGTAATCTGCAAAAAGAATGTAGTGTCATGTATTGGATTATTACATCAATCATCCAGAAAACTATTTCAACACAGCCCATCGGTGGCGGTCGTGGCTCATCTGGTGCCCTAGGCAAGATAACCTGAGGACATTAGACATTAACCAATAGATGGGAGTCTCTGTGAGTTGTATTATATTAAATATTAAAATAAACAATACTAGAACACTGAGACATTAAGAATAATACTGCACACAAATTGTATGGCGTTTCACCTTTTGAATAAAAATCAGGCAGAATTGCAGGCTCTGCAGCTTTACATCAGCTGCTGGAGTATTTCTAGTGTGTTTAAGGAGAGCGGGGGCGCATTCGGTTGCATGTTATTTAGTTAGATGTGATTTCACTGACCTGGACAGGGAGAGAGTTGGAGAGAGTAAGCTGCTCCTTGAAAGCCCCCCCTCCTCCACCTCGGCTCCTTGCTGGTGAGGAGACAGCAGCAGAAGTGGGAGGAGGGAAAGCCGCACAGTGAAAGAAGAAGTGTGTGTGTGTGTGTGTGTCGAGAGAGCTGTATGTGCACACAATGCGCGTGCGTCCCTCAAGCATTTGCCGCCCTAGGCAGTTGCCTATATCATCTATGCCAGAAATCGCGTCTGCAAGCCATAACCCACCCATCCACCAACAAAAGTGGGCTGCATGCCATGCAACTTTTAAACTGTTATCATTCTTATAAATATTTCTCTTTTAACTGAAGATTATGTAAAACTGTGCATTTCCTATCATATGAATCTCTGTTATACACCTTAACACTTAAAATCAGCAGGATTTGTCACTTGTGGCAAACAGATCTTAAAGGAATACTCTGAAAGTCTCAAGTGTAGGTAGTTATTTTTCTTCACCAGATGCTTTTTGACATTACGCTTCTGTTTCCCTAAAAACGGCTTATTAGCATTGTAAGCCTCCCTCAGCGAAATCTAACAATACTAATGAGCCGCTTTGAGGGGAAATGAGGGACAAAAGATGCATTTGTACCAGAATGTGGCAAATGTCTGGTGACAAAAAATAACCAACTAAAATTCCAAACGTCAAGGTTTCCTTTCATCAGTAGCACAATCCTTCCTTATGTGACCCCCCAGAACCAAGCTTAGACCAGTATATCAGTTGGCCTGTGTATTGGGCCGGATATCAACTAGCACAGCCTGTAAAACCTGCAGTGATTTTCTTTGCACATTTAATTCATTCAATTGTTCAATAATTTTTCTAGTAAATAAATTCTTCATTTAAAGGTAGTAATGTATCCCAGAATTTCTTTGCCATTGAATAGGTGAGGTGAGTCACCCTGACTTAAAGCTGCTAACCCTGAATGGATTTGACTAGTCTGGGTTTCAACGGAGAGGCAGAAAACACTGAATCTTAATTTAATATAATATAATCAATATTGGTACAAAATATCAGCCATCGGCGACTTCAGTCTGTAGATATTGGTATGGGTCCTGAAAATCCCACATCAACTGAACCCTACCCAGAAGAACCAAATTCAAAGCAAAATATATTTGCATTCCATCATTTCATATCAAGTCTGTCCTCCCACCATCAAACGCAACACTTAGTCAAACTAGCAGTTTCTATTTAGTGCACTCCAAAGTGCCTGGAGGCTTTCCTCCTCATCACTCCGGCCACTAAGATGATGCAGGGGAGATGCAATACCACACCACGAAACAGCAACATGATCTTTATTAATAATGAGTGGAATGGACATATGAGACCATGTATCACATATCACATATGAGTCACAATAATTTGAGCACCACCGGTGATTCCTTCTGTACGAGGAAGGTTATCAAATATAGCTGGAACTGCTAGCATGAGACAGTAAGGAAGGGAGGCTGGGATGCTACTTAGCGTCTCATGTTAAAAATGTGGGGTGCTCTTTAGAAACAAGGGTTTTTGTAATAGCAATGAAATGGGAATCCAAGAATCTCCAAAAGACAACAGATCTTTATTGTATTGCATAATAGAAAGTTAAAAACTTCTACTTCTAGAATGATTTTTTAGC
>OOFE01020721.1:0-28523 GCA_900323365.1 Monocentris japonica | reverse complement strand
TTCTATTATGGAGAATGATTTTTTAGCATTTTTTTGAGTGCCGTGGTTTCTTGTTTTTCATTGTGATTGGCTGTAAGTTTATTCCTGTGGTACACGTCTATAACTGTTGGGTTTGTTAATGTGTGCTGATGAACTGTTTCCCCTGTAATTACGCTCAGGTAATTACAACATAAATCTTAAAAATCTTGATAAATCTTGTGTGTGAATCTCCCCTTACAAATCTTTTGTTTAAATGCTGATTCACTGACAAAGATGACATTAAAAAGCAGATGAATAATGTCTTTCAGTCTAACAAAACACATTTTATTTCTGTGAAATATCGCTCTTGCAACATATCCTTGCATAGGTTACGGGCTGATCCTCTCCTGAACCTCCTCCAATCCGGAGCGCAGATGGGAATTTTTAGAACAAGGATAAAAGGTCCTGTCAGGGGTCTCAGCCTGTAAGAAACCTTCTGCAGATCTATCAAAACATGACAAAAAAAAGAGGTGAGGTGGGCTCATCTACATTCACTTGATGGTGTAGGACCCCCGGAGGACTGGACAGGCCATAAGAAGCCATAAATGATTTCCTCAGCCCCGCCGGTCCTCGCTATGTTCAAGAGAATGACCAGAGCGTATGAGATAAAAGCGTGTTTTAGCGCTCCGAGAGTCTGGATCAAACTACCTGTGAATGACAACACAGAGGTTGACGGCTGAAGGAGCAGAGGAAGGAGGAGATAGTTCGCAGAGTTTGGAGGGGAATGGAAGTCAGCATGGTTTTCATACAGAGGAGCATCCAATAGGAATGATTTGTTCTTTCAAATGTCGCGGCGTAAAGGCATTGGTATGCACGTCTAGGAAAAGATCATGTGAATATTGCAGTCATTATCATGGAAGATTGAACGCTTAAGGAAACTTTCAAACTAAGGAATACTTTTCTCTAATGAAAAATAATTAAGCTATTTTTTTGGTAACTTCTCTATTAATTCTTAACACAGGTCACAGGCCTATTACTTCTCAAGGTATTGACAAAACCTTCCCCTCTCAGCCTTCCCCCATCTAACCCAACAAACCTAAATTGGAGAATTGTTGAACAAACTTTTGCATGTAATCATACACATATTTTATTCATGTAATGATATGCAATAATAGCTAAATCCTGCTGTCTCAGCAGTTCCTGCCTGTGTGGCCCAAACAGAGCATCCTGTAACGGAATAGATAAACAGTGTTTGCCAATAGATGCCAGAGTGATTCTCTAGGTTTAGGTCACTTATGAATGCATATTTCTCACTCTAGTTAACCCCACTGTGCATTTTGTTTAATTTGCACTGCAATTCTGTTCCCTAGTTATATCTTGTTTTATATAAGGGGACTGAACTGTTGGGAAAAAAAAACATATTTTAAATTCTCCTCCTTGACAGAAAACTCTACCCTGCTCCATAAAAGTGAAACTGTCACATCTGACTTGTGTGTTGAGAAACAAGCTTGAAACTGAATCCCACAGCAAGAGAAATATTTCACATCCACTGTATCGTATTCTAATAAACCACATTCTCCACCGGTTGGGGGATTATGACTGTCCATTTGTCTTGGCTTGGCCACCACTGTTAGGGAGAGACTCCCTCTCTGTGTCTGCAGCAGGCAAAGTTAAAAGGGACGCTGGCGACTGCTTCAAGTCATTTGTCACTGGTAACACTGGTTCACAGGAAGCCAGGACCTCAGCTCCAGTGGATGATACATTATTGCTATCACTTGCCCTTGTTTAATTACATCCATGCATGGGGTCTGGTATCATATCTTCCTAAGCTTATCTGTCTTGAGAACTTTAACCCAAATCCACATTGTTGTGTCATATAATCCTGTGTTTGACAGAATATGTGAGTGAATATTTCAGTAATAACTTGCAGTATCGTATGGTATCTTGACAATTCATCATTTAATACAGTTTATCACAGCCATAGAACGTAAAGTGAAAATAACACTTTGGCTTTTTCCTGGACTGCAAATTAAACAGGTTTAGGTCTATATCTGCTATGTTTTTGAGGTACAACTTTTTTTTTACTTTGAGTGATTTGTTTTTATTTGAGCATCAACTCTCAGCGTTGATTTCTTTATTCATCTCATTTCATCTCATCTCATCAGACTGCATATATTTCCTATTTCAAAATAAAATGAAATGAAATTTTATTTATATAGTACATTTCAGAAAACACTGTAACCAAAAGTGCTTTACAAACATTATGAACAGTTCAGGGGCATGAAAAAGAAAGCCAATAACAGAAACACGATACCCAACATAAAAAGTGTAAATACTGTATACATATAAAGTTTGATTAAAAAAATAAAAAAATGTCCCTCTCTCGTCAAGGTTTCAGATGCTGCAGTGTGCTACATCTCAAAAAGACAGATAAACTTTCATTCAAATGCCTTCTTATTGAATTATGTGTATTTCATGAACGAATAATGGAATAATCGCCAACATAAACATGCTGTATCAAAGTGTCACATAGATTGTGATATCACTGTGGTATTATCAACATAAAACCCCATAAAAATGTGCATAAATTTACTGACACAAATACTTCCAATCTCATTCATCAAAACATTCCCATTTGTGAAGCAGAAGGAGTTTATGCAGATGTATGACCCCCTTAGTCACTGGGAAAACATACAAAAACTAAAATAACCATCTTCAAGAAGATAAATACACTGCAGGACAACTTGATGGCCCATCGATAGCAGTAAATAGACTGATTTTTACAGGCTGGTGGCGAGAGGCTAGCATGTGTGCTAAATTCACTAGCATGAATAATAGTAACCTACCAAAGTGAGCCACACATTTGTTTGATTTGGCAACACTCCGGGGAACAGTTGGTGTGTGATTGTGGGCTTCACTTTAGTTTACATAATGTAAAACCTCAACAATCCCAACCGACTCCTTCTGTTAGCACACTGTGTTTTTATGTTGGGATAATTAGGCCTTTGTCCTGCAACTGTTTCCTTCTATTCATGTTGGCCTTTTTTCATTTGAAAGCATTCCACATGCAACAAAATCCATATGTATTCGTACAAGAATGTAGTCCTCTACAGAGACGGCAGCTGTAATGCTAAATCTGGCCTTTTTTTCTTTCCCCCTGTTGATGAATTAAACAAGAAAATCCTTCTGTGCTTCTCCGAGGAGGATATTTCTCTGAGTAGCGAAAATACAACAAATCCACAATGGAAAAGTAAACCAACTGGATCTTGATTGATATTCTGCCCTAATCTCTAGTTTAGTTTAGATAGATCTAAGTTTTGAGTTCACCACCAAACCCAATCGTTCCCTGGATGACTAATGTGTTGCTGGGACAGAAGCTTTGCTATGTGTGGTGAGATCTCCATGGGCCTTTGTGGGTCTCGCATGCTGGACATCCCCATTGAGACAGTAAAGAATAGGTGGTCACTAGGTATGGACACAATGAAACAGAACTCAGGGACTGGAACAATTGCCTGAGCTGTCAGAGGGTGACAGAAACTGTAATTAATGATATTTTCTATTTTCACAGAAGAGAATGAGCATCTGACAGAGGCATTATTAATGAG
This sequence comes from Monocentris japonica, assembly GCA_900323365.1. Taxonomy (NCBI): domain Eukaryota; kingdom Metazoa; phylum Chordata; class Actinopteri; order Trachichthyiformes; family Monocentridae; genus Monocentris; species Monocentris japonica. The sequence goes on along the minus strand of OOFE01020721.1, from coordinate 24,960 downwards.
CACAGCCTTGTTGGAGGGAATAATGGCAGTTTATTAGCAGCAAGACAGATTTAACAGATCTCTCTCAAACAAAGGGTTTAGACATGTTGAAAAATGAAGACAATCTGCCCCAAAGTTCCAATGGGAGAAGATGGTCAATACAACAAAAATGTTTGTATTGTGATCATATTCTTTATTCGCTCTGAACCATCTGCTACGCACATCAATAATAAAACAAATCATTTTCCCCCAGAATTTTACCTCTTGAAAAGCGAAGCTGCCGATAGTGAAACAGTATTAAGCTGGATATTTCTTTTACTATGTCTCTGCAGGCACACATCTCTGGTAATGAATCATCAAACAAAACTGTGTGACGGGAAAATAGATGGATGTTCTCAGTTGTACATGCATACAGAAATACGAGAATCAGAATTCTGAGTGAAAAGGTGATTCATTTCTTGATTTCACATGTTGCATGATTGTATCAAAGGTTTGTGATGATACAACATTTTTGGTGTGGTTAAAATGTACATCATTCTGGCATGCTAACCAGGCACTCCCATCTATTAGCCATCGTTGTGTTTATCACAGAATCTCCAATCAGGCCCTGTTTTGAATCTGCTTTACAGGTAGCACTGTATGTTACGGTTCACTTATTAATGCTTAATCAACTAGTGATAAAGTGATTAACTAGTGAATGTATAGGAAGCCACTCATAGTTATGTAGGACATAATAACAAACGTATTACTTAGAGAGACCCTATTATTGGATTTCAAATTTTCCTCTCTATATAGTATATATCATTAGAAATGATTAATGTAGATGCTATTAAATGTATGATTTAGTTTGAGCGGTGACATTTAAAGTTGCATTTTAAAAAATCCATCCTTTTTACTCTTGATTGGCTCCCCTCATTAAACACAGTTGTTTCCAATCAGGCCGGTTTGCAGCATTTGAACTGGAAAACCTCGTTTGAGTGAGTGCTGTCGGCCAATCAGGTCTTCAAATTCATTCAGTAAATACACTTTTAGCTAAACTGCATTCATTTGCAGAACATCATGAAGAATATTGTTCTTATCCTGAGCCATAGTATATTTTAAAACAAAATCATGAGAACAGAATAATGCTAGTTACCGGTTTGTTAGTCAGCATTTTAGTTATTTATGATGCAGCAAGTTCTGATGCAATAACCAATATTAGTTAGCATTTCACTTACTGACCTGGGCGTACACATTACAGTACTATGCATTTTATGTCTATGTGGCTGCTTTGGAGTTCATAACTAAAATGCTGCCAAATTATTAATTAGCTGGTTAGCACTGCAGTTATTTACCCATTATTAAGCATATTAGTTGACCATGACTGATACATACTAATAACTAACATGTTAACACGTGGTTAGTTCATGCTTTATCACTGCTTAATAAAGCATTAAATAGTGAACTGTAAAGTGTAAAATATAATGTTTCACACAGAACTGGTGTAATTAAGTTGGAATCAATGGATGCAATCAGTTAAAGATTACATTTGAGTCAAATATAAAACAAACATGCAAGCAACGCAGAAGCCAATCATATTGAGAAACTAGGCAATTACTTTAGAATTAGCCTGTTATTTCTCACAATATCTATTAATTAATCTCGGGGAGCAGTAACTGTTTTTTAACTCATGCTGATAATGGCTAATATTACCACTGGGCCAACAATATTGGTGAAACGTATTCCGGCGGTGTTCAAACAGATATTCCTCTGGTTCATTCATTTCACTGGACTGAAATATGGCTTAAATATGACACTACAGGCATATGTAGTTGAATAGATGTTTTAGAAGATTTCCAGAACTGAAATCATGTTCCCCCCCGAACCTATTTCCAGTTCATGTAATTGATTCCCATCCAGCAAGTTTGAATGTATTATGTTTGTTTGAAAAGTTAAAAGAATTAGACTAATTTCTCCCCAACCAGGCAATACTTAACCAGATTAGAGTGGCCACTTCAAGCTTTGTTGATGCATCCAAGTGAAGCAGGGCAGCCCAGCTGCAAAAGCTGATCAAAAGAGAGAGGGGGAATGTGATATTAGCATCAAGTGCTTCAGCGAGTGACTCAGACAAAAACATTGAAAAAAACATCATTTTTAGACACTTCCTTTACCCATGTTTGGAAGTGAATATGTCTGTTTGTCAAGCAGCTGTGTGCATCCATACACGGCATTGATTCGTACTTTAACCAATATTACAAGGCAATTCCTCTTTTCCCTATTGCATCCCCTTATTGGTAGTATGCTAATGACATCCGCTGTGATTAGTGATTTTCTTCTAATCTTTATTCCACGGTGGCCTGAGCAATCACAGAGGTAGAGCTTCGAGATTTTCAGCAGCAAGCTTCTTCTGACTGCTCTTCCCATCTGCCCTGACTTGATTTGATTTGAATAATAACAAAAGATTTCGATTCAAAGGCCACTTTGGTGCACTGCTGTGCGTATGCAGATCCAGGAAATACACTAACAAGAAGATGGTAGGAAAGCCTTTTTTTCCATTATGAGCTAACCTGTGTTGGGTAAAGGGTGCGTGTTTTATGTGCATGTAGGAGGAAGTTTCCGGTACATCACTAATGGCTTTAGCACTTAAAAAGGTAAATGTAAGACTTACATCCGAGTGTGGTTAATCCTGATTGATTTTTTGAGGGATGGCATTTATTTTTTTACTCTCCATTTTACCACAAAACTCTCCAATTTATTTTAAATCTAGGATTGAAAAGCCAGCTTTATCTACCTGGACAACGACCTTACCTAGTATAACTTCCAAATATCCAAATTGATGTTTTTAATCTGTTGTTAAAAGTGACCCACACAACATTTGGTGAAAGGTGAGTAGATTTGTCTGAGCCTTTTGTGCTACAGTACTTGTAAAGACTGTATAAAGGTCTATTGTATCCCCAGGGGAGTGTGGGGGCTGTCCACATCACTGTGTGGTCTCACATTGTTTCCATGTGTTTGAACTGGAGTCTGTCCAGAACACAGAGAAAAGGATTATTTTATTCTTTAGTTTACTTTCAGAATTAAGGAGGAAAAATGTTACACAAATTGTAAAGCTAGCAAGTCAATTTAACTTTCTGCTTCGAACATTTAGCAAGACGTCATTACAAAGTTTGAAAACCCCCTGTGCCAAGACTTGAAAAGAGGCCTGTCATTTTTCGGATAATTGAAATACTTTCATAACTTTCTGTTGAAGTCCATGAGCTATAATGTGTCTTTGAATGGAGACACCACAGGGTGTAGTTACTGGTGTGAGTTTGCATTGAAATGCACCTGGAAGCCCTCCCTAATTGGCAGCCATCTCATTTGCCTTTGATATTGCACCCCGTCATCTGCATGAGCAGAACAGCCCATTGTCTAGGGAGGAAATACAGCTGACTAACAGGGTAATCGCCAAAGACACGGCAGACACTGCTCTGAAGAAGGCAGAAGTTCCACAAAAAGACATAAAGCAACTCCAAAACAGTGTCAATTAAAGAGTATATTCATAATATACGCCCCTGCAATGCTTTACTGTGGCTTGCGGAGAGCTGTATTATAAAGTGGTAATGCGGTCAGTAAAACGTGTGTTTTGACAGCGAGACCCAAGGACCCTCTAATTAAGAGTGCCATCTCCAGGGCAGCATGGGGAGTGATCTAATGGTGAGTGGCCATGCATGCTGTTGTTACCTGGAGTGTGCTTTATCTACCAGTGCTTCACAGCAGGGCCTTAGACAGACCGGTCTACTCCTTTACTGCTGAGATATGGAGTGAAACTTGTAGGCACCAGGAGCTAGTCAAGCGCCATTACAACTTGCGTGAAATAAGCAGGGAAGGTGTTTATGGTAGGTTGTACAAACACCATCAACAGTATGAGGTATCATTTGAGTATCTAGCTTTGGAAACTGGCGTGCTGTTCTGGAAGGTGTGGCGATAGCACTTCACCTGCAGTAGTGAAAAAGACCACCTGTGTCTCCCTGTAATGAGATGAAAAGGAACATTGACGATATTATAGCGGTGGAGGTATCGTCCTGTTGAATGTAACCCATCGCAGAGCCACGAGGTGCTAATTACGACAGGATGAACTGAACCTGCAGGAAAATGCCAGAGAAAATCAACTGCAAGTGGGTTCATGCTCAAGGTGCCTAATCTCACTATTTAGAGATTTTGTCCGTGGCTTGGATTTTTCTGACTTGAATTCACAAAGCTTTTCTCATAGCCGTGAGTCTTGTTTCTGTAAATCCGTACAATTCTGCATGGACCTGTGGCTCCAAACAGTGCATAATTGTGTGAGTTCACCATAGTCAGCACCCAGGCAGTGCATGGAAAGCAAATTCTAAGCATGGGGAAAGAATCCATACCAATGAGGAACGGCAGAGCGATGGGCTATTGACTAACCTCCAGATATGTGATAATAAGTCAAATAAATAATTGAAAATGAGGATGGTTGACCTGAAATGGAATAGGAGTGCAGAAGAGTCCCCTAAAGAACAAATGAAGACGAAGGTATTTGAAGATTAACTCTGACAACGGTAGATGGCTCATTTCTCCAAGTGCTGTACATGCTTTGAAATCCTTATTGAACTTTTTTTTTTTGTAACAATCACTGTTGCGTTACATGTTTTGCACAATTGTAACTTTGTCGGACATGTGTTCATTAAGCTATCGGTGTGTCATGACTCTTCTCGGGGTTGAAAAATGGATTTAGTTAAGTGCAGGAAGTATTATGTTTAGCTCAGGGCAAAGTGTTCTGTTGAGTTATAGCAGCCGATTACCCACAACTCTGGTCCGGGAACTACATGGGGTATTTGTTTACACCAAAGGAAATGAAACTATTTCCATTTAACTGCCCTGATTATTGGCCTACTTTGCTTCATTCCTCAATACATGTGATATGTTTCCTACTGTTACAATGGGTATCTTTGACCACCACACCAAAAAACTAACTTTGAAGGGAGGAAATAAAGACGTTGTGCATCACATGAAGCATGGTGGAGGAATCCTGTTTTCCATTATAGCTTTATAACTAACTGACTTTTTATACAGAGGTGCTGATGCAATTAGTCTTTCTGCTCCTAAATGTGTGCCGAATCATGCTTGGGTTTCAAAGAGTCAAAGAAACACAATCTTGCTTCAATTTTGTGAGACCTGCGTCTGATTTTACCTCCTTTATCTAATAGAGATTTTCTCTTTCAACCACCATGTGGTTTGCTGTTGGTTAAGTCCAAATAATGGACCATAATGGCCAGCCACACATGAGAGACTGTTGTTTTATCTACGATAACGCCACATTTCAAGTTCATCCTGAAGAATCCCCACTGCTGATCAGACCCTTATCTGCGTTTCATTTTTAAACACAAAACAAAGTATCCCTGTTGGAAACATTGGGAAAACACTACAACTTCACCCCCGGCTTGAAAAATAAGTGGGTGTTAGGTGGAGCTTCCAAAATGAACATGGAACAGATATTTTACCCACATTTATCTACATCACTTGACAACGGCATTGACTAAAGCTCCATATCTTGATTTCCAACGTGCATATATTCCTTCCACTACAGTGGTGAGCTTGTCAGCATAATCCCTGCCAGGAGTGAGTGCCTCATGAGACTGCATGGCAGAGAGAGGGAGAGAGAAAGAGAGAGAGAAAGAGAGAGGAAAAACAGGGAGGAAGAGATAGACAGAGAGAAATAGAGACAGATAGAGAGAAAGAGAGAGAGGGAGAGGGGGGAACTGGAGAGCAGGACGAGGCTGATCCATAGTAAACTGGCCTTTGGCCTCAACCCTCCAGTATTTATCTGCGCAGCAATAAATGTGGATCAGTCACCAATCACCCACATGGAGAGACACACAAGCTGTCCCTGATTCTACTGCCCCCTAGAGGAAGCAACATGACAAGGCTGTCGGGCAGCTGTATTAATGCATCTGAATACAACACTAGATATAGATATCAGCGCAGTTCTGTTATGAAGCAGACCAAGATTAAACTGTGAGTGAAATGTTTTCTTATACTTTGTTTTTCAGACCTGCCTCCTGGGCTCGACTGGCTAGGTTTGAGTATTCAACCACAAATCAATATACAGGCATAGGCTATTCAGATAGTAGGGACTCCATGCCTTTGATTTACACACACAAAAAGTGGGTAAGAAAAGAATAATTCTTCAAAAGTCCTTTGTTGACGCGGTACCGGAGTTTTACAGCTTTGGAACAAATCTCATCGGTTCGTTACGCACCTCACGTAACTGCACTAAGCACAGATGCCCATCCCATCGGCATCTGGTGGGCTGTATATTTCTCTTAATATTTCACATTAGCCTATGGCGCTACACAATACCAGATGATTGCTTGTCTGTTATGGTATATGATGAGAAGTGTTCTGGGTTGCTAATATGAGACGTCTCTGTTTACCACAATGATGGATGGCCTCCCTGATAGGACCTGAGTTACGTTCAAGCGTGTCACAGGGAAAAGATGACAGATGGGCCCAGCTGTTGAAGATATCGACACTTTGACCAGACCGTGAAGACATTAATCACAGCACTGAGGGGCACCAGTTGACTTCTCTTATTAAGATACTATTTGTGACAGGGACATACTCTATAATGGACAGTACTCATGATTAGAACTTATAAATATTACGGTGTGGCAAAGACAGAAAGATAAGGCTCAAAGCCGTAGAAGAATTTAAGTGACCCAAAGAACTTGTAAAACGATTGAGTGTCACAAGAGATTAGAGGGCAGCAACAAAGATAAACAGGGGGATGCTGATGCTGAAATATAATATTAAGTGACGGCAGATATCCAGAAGTCAGTGTCAAAATGAAAAAGAGGAGACTAATGGCTCCTTGGGATCTTCAGTCTCAGTCACATCATCTTGTCATGGTGATAGGCTGCAACTGGTCATATGTCTTAGAGTCACTGTGAACAGGCATCTCAGTACAGTTGCTATGTGGGGGTCAGTCATCGACCCTGATGATATCTCCCAGTGGTTGTTTTCACAGACATTTATCAGTTTAGCATTTATTCTGCCAGTATTTTAGCGAAAAAGACCCAGTATGGTGGTTCATTGCACTTCTTTGATTTCTTTTATATTCCATTGAACTTTTCATAACATAAAATTAAATCATTCTCTGAACATATGTTACCCTTAAAGGAGTGACAGAAATGCATGAAATTCCTTTCACAGGTGCTCTACGCAATTGGCTCAATTTTCACAGACAGACCAGGCCAGCCGCCTCTTACTGGTTAGTACGGCTCATGAGCAGAAAATAATATTCATGGGAGATAGAGGGAGCAGGTGATGATGTATGGTAGTGGGAGGGCCTGATTGAAGTGAGATTAAATCCCAATCAGTCAACAGAAAGTGCTGCTGTCACCAAAGGACCGGGGAGTGGAGTTGACCCCGCTCAGCCTAGGGTTTCAGTTCACCACAGTCCCAACTCCAAAAGTCCAACTTTCTAAACAAATATGTGTCATTTCAAACAGCCGTCTACACTTGGAAGAAACTTCATCGATCACGGGGAGAAATTAACAATTAAGTGCCTTACAGTCTGAGAGCATACACTTCTTGGACTCGACTGAAACCAGAGTCGAACTACTTTTGACTTACAGAATGATAGTTAGAATGGTTTTCATTAGATCAGCACCGAGCCACCAGTCCAACAGCACACTGGCAGCATACTGCTACACCTTGCTCACAGCAGGCCACCCTGTCATTATCGTGGCTATTATGATAGGCCCTTAATGTGCACAGAAAGAGTGAGACAACAGACAACAGAAGTCAAGCTGACAAATTAGACTTGAAATCTTTCATTAACATAATAGCTGGAAGTTCATTAATAACGCCATTTTAATTATTCATGCTCTTGTTTCACCAGATACAGCGGTTGTTCTCCTGCTGCGCTGCATGTCTGGATCGGTGGGAAATCTAAAAATGGCAGAGTTAGGGTGAGCGAAAGTAAGAAAGAAATAGAGAAACACCGCCACGAAATAGAAATAGAAAGACAGAGGGGGAGAGAGAGAGAGAGAGAGAGAGAGAGATCGCAACACACAAAGACGGGTCATTATTTCAGCACTGCAGGGGAGACAGTTAAACACTACTTTGTTCTGTTCAATTTGACTCTGTGCAACATAACACGCAGCCATCTGGGTGTAAACCAGCTTATACCTTATTCCAAGCAATTTTATGCATCTCATAAGTACGACCGTTTGACTACCCATGGAGCTGTGTGCTTGTTGCACGGCTTGGTAGTCTATGGATTTCACACTATTGTTACCAAACAGTCACTGCGACCAGCATTCATGAAAAATGCTGTTCACAGCAGCCACGACACAATCTAAACTTTGAAGCAAATCTTTGGTCATATTTGGTCACCTTGTAACCTTCTATCATCAGAATAGCTACTTCAAATTTTGGCTGGGGTCAAAATCATGTTCCACATCACATCTTTTGTGCCGATGATTCAACATGCTGGATGCAGCAGACAGACTTTTTACTCGATAGAAGTAATTTTAGCGGCTCTGCTGGCTGAGGGCAGCATTAGGGACACATTCAAACTTTCTACATGTGCCTGAGGAGCGCCTCACTGTGTAATGCCATGCTTTAATCCTCCAAATCTCAATTAAACCTCAGCTACATCGAGGTCAGCATCACTGACCTCACAGAAATATCTTCCTTTTCCAACTGCCTTGTATCCTCTTGTGCTTGAGATTCTGTAAGACTGATTTCCTTTTGTTTATTGAAAATATTCATAAATGGTGTTGCTAGATATAATCCTATGGGGGAAAAATGGTTGGACATGTGTACCCTTTAATACAACAGTCATGGGGTTCGGTGATTGCCTACCAGTAGAAACTCATCCTATATTCTAAATGCAAAGTGGTTTCATCCAGGAATGAGGCATAGAATAATATCTGGACGGCTTTCCTCAAATATATTCTCACATACGGTGGCTTGCCCGGGTGCTTAGCAACATCTAAGTCCTGCAGAAAAAAAAAAAGAAAGCAAGCGAATGAGGGAGACAGAGAGAAATCCTTGCTGACAGCTGCTGTCTCCGTGGTTCTCCATGTTGTAAAGATGCTGCCCTCAGAACTGTATTGAGACAACTGACCCATTGTCCAGGTTGTAATTAAAGAGACCACAGGTGAAGACGATGTGCCACATGGCCAAGAGGCTTTCCTATTTGAAGCCTCCACTTTTCTAGCACAGTATCCACGGCCAACCTTTGCAGAGTGGCACAGGCCTATGATGTGATTATCCAAATTTCATAATGTTCTGTTTCTCCATGGAGGATTTTAAGCTTACTGTGTTTAATTGTTGTCTTGCATTACAAGACAATTTGAGTGCAACTGTTGAATAGTGGCGAAATTCAACAAATAACTATGAATTGTAGAATGTTTCAACCATAATAAGCATAATCATGCACTGCAGCACCCCTTACAATTACATTGCTTTTCTTGAGTTCGAAGAAGCTCTCAGCTTTGAGAAGTTAGATTCAAAATGAGCAGCAGTGAAAACGTACAAATTTATGCTGTGTGATAAAAGTGATAATTTTCAATTTGATTTTTGATAGTCATTTATCACTGAAAAGACAATATTTAATCATTAGCATCTGATTAATTAAGTGCATGATGGCTGCCTTGAAATGTTCCACAGATTTCAGTGTTTGCAATGAAATTCCACTCACTTCTCCACAAGCCTGAAGCTGCAAAGTGAGTAATTTCACAGTGCCATGAAAAGGTGAGGACAGGCTCAGCAACAATGTCAAGGGAGACGAGATCATTTCTGGAATCAAATTCATCCATCTGTGTGACTATTTGATACATATCTGCATTCGGCTTTGAAAGCAGAGTCTATGCTCTCCCTCTAAAATGTGAAAAATGTCCTCATTCTGTTGGCCAGATAATGACCAGTCCAACTTCAAAACACACTCCTCTAATTAAAGCCCTGTGCTATGGCAAAGCCACATTCCACAAGCAGCAATCTGATGGAGCAGAGGGATTCACATGAAACAGGCAGCATTACAGCAAAGACTTTAATTACTGAGGTATTCATTGGATGTCAATCATTCAGCATATCCTGTTTTGATTTTTGGTGCGCATTTGATATCTGATATTTTTGATATTTTTTTTAATATCCATCAGCAGCACAAAGTACAAAACATAAAAACAGTTTAGTTTAGTTGGTTTGAATGTTTGTTCATTTCATCTTTTGGTAAATAATAACACATAATCAAGGACTTCACATAGGCAATGATATAGTTGATATAAAAAAAATAGTATATTCACATTGACAGGATATTTTCACATTGACAGGATCACTTGAAACCAGCATGTTGTAAAAGATTCTCTGTTAGTTGTCAATAGGGGTTATGTGCTCTTATAATGGTACCTATGAGAGCCAGGAAGAGAAGGAGTCACACAAACAAGAAAAGATTACCGTTCACTGAGTTGCTGGTAGCAGGTAACCTTTGAGACTCAGCAGGCCTTATTCAAACACGGCTCAACACAGAGCACATGAATCCACAGTCGATGAACTTCAATAATTCCTGCAAACGTGACCATCCGAGGCTCTAATTCTGGTTGCCAACGGAAAGGAGTTGCGTCAACCTGCGAGGGTAAAACCTAAGTATAACAAATCCTGAATCTGCTTATAACTCATTAATGACATCAGAACTGACTTCAGGACTTAGCTGTATGTCTGTGCACACTGGTAGCGCCTTCTTTGTAAGGGGTTTACATACTCAAGTACATCATCCACAGCTTCGCGACAGGCGCTGTCATAACGCCTTCTTAACAGCACATGTAAAACTCCTGCAACATAATTACATACTGTAGCGGTTTGAAAATAATAGTACAACAAATTATATATTTTAACGCCTGTCCCCTCCCCAGGCAGTGTGCCATCCAGTTGAAAAAAAAAATGATACCAAATCAGCAAAAGGAAAAAGAAGCTACTGCGAGCCACTAGCATCCAAAAGTGTTGCCAGCAGAATTGCTTTTACCAGCACATACCTCCAGTTATCCCATCTGTGTTCACACACTGATCCTCTGCTCAGCATACTGAAGAATAAGCCATAAAACACCATTCAATTTACTGAAAGATATAAGCGGAGTACAGGAGACTGTAAATACAGTGAGCATCAAGTGTCCTGAAACTACTATTTTTCTGTTGGAGGGTTGGGAGCTTTTGGAATCCCCCAAATTGAATGGCCTAAGTACAGAAAATGGAATGGACAACCACTGGTGAAATCTGTTGAGTTCATTTTCAGTGAAGCAGCTAGCTGTGCCTTTGGGGTGAACTTGCCACATGCCAGGGACTGTTACATTCAGGGCTCTACTTTAGTTTTGTGATTAGCCCCATAAATCCAATCAAAAAAAAAAAAAGTTCACAACTCGCCATAGTGATTGCACTTGGTGGACAGCAAAATGAAAAGTGGACAAGGCACAAGGTTGGCATGTAGTTGAAATTTAAAACATTTGGTGATTTTATGAAAAAAAGTTTGCTTTCATGTTCTGGTTCAAGGTCTGGTTGAATATTGGATCAAATATTGAAATGTTTGGTAAGGTTGTCAGCTGATTGTAATTGGATATATGAAGTAACTCTTTGACTAGTGCAGATCCAGAGAAGAATATCATAACTACTTGGAAAGGTGAGTAATACAGCATGATGACGCGTATATCAGTTGCACAATGTCTGACAAACAGCTTCATGACACAATTAACCCTCATCTTCTTCAGCTAATAATGGCACCTACCACTTTTATTTTTAAGCCTTTGCCTAGTAAATTAACAAATAAACCCACTGTATATCACAAATGTCATTTTGTCTTAGAGTGTGGTGTTTTTAATGTATTGGGTCTCAAGCATTAATGATATTTTTGTTAAGCTTTTGACATTGGAAAGCATTTACAAAGCCGGCCTCATCTATAGGCCAAACAACTTCTGTAAACATGCACTGTCAAAGTCAATATCCATTCAAGTTGTTGGAACCAGCAAATGCCACCGCTGTTCTCGGTCTGGGCTAAAGAGGTTAGGGGAGTGGATGACCTAGTTCACCCTAGGGAGCTGCCATCACCTGTGGAGTATACGCAACATTGAGAAGCACTGATGATTTAACGACAATTGCAGTGAGGCATATGCATCCAGCAGACAGCATGCAAGTCACTCTCATTCTGAGTTGAGGGAAATGACTGACAGGTTTCCATGGTCTTGAACGGAGCATTACCCTAAACACAGGGGCGTCCCTCATGCCGGAGAGGATCTTCGGCATGACTCGCCACTATAGTATGTGCGATAAGACCAAGAACGTTTTACAAGACAATGACAAACAATGCAATCAGGTCTCACTCATTGTCTTACACTCGCTGCACTAAATTGTTAACAGCATTACGGCTGTGAAGATGATGAAAATGGAATGATTTACTATCCTATTTGGCACAGCCCTGTAAAGTTTAGCATCTTAATACTTACATTTCTAGGTCCATCCCTCCCCTACTCTTTGGAAAACCCCTTGGAGAGATGTCTCGGTACTATTAAACTCTCTTGAATATGAAGAATCCTTCGGCATAAGGGCCTGATTATGCAAACAGAGGCTTTGTTCCTCTTATGGAAGAAAACTTGAACCTACATAATTTCCTGAATGTGTATTTTTTTGTTTGGATGATGAATAGGGAAACGTGTTTTTTCCCCATACCTGCCCAACTGTAGCTCATCCTTCTTCCTGTTACCTTGGGCCTAATTTAATAACCTAAAATTCACTCAGCCAACTGTGATCCTACTGTGCACCCTGATGGCAGAAATATGTGTAAACACCTGCACTAATTACCTTCTTGGGCAGATTATTTATGAAATGCATTAAAGCATGTGTAAAACGATTCATTGGTCAGAATTCAGGGCAATTTTTCACTCAACCATCCAAATATCTTTCAGCCCAAGGGAAGCAGAGCACCTTCCCACTGAAACTGGACAGTATTATCTTGGCGTGACTATTCATTTGCAGGACTGTTTGTTGCGAGGAGACTAAACAAGATTTTCAAATAGACAAAGATGAATATTGCTGTGTTCTCTGAATCAGCCCACATTGATTGTTTATGTTTGATGTAATCTACTTAATGTGTTTATCGTCCTGCTGACATTCCAGTTTTTCACGAGTTTCCCTAAAAATATTTTTCCCGACAATAGCTATTTCCCAATATTGTATCTCTGACAAAATAACCTATGCCTATATGTGGCTCATAAATATTTTCTTATTACAAAGTTTCTGAGAGAGCACACTGACTGCGCTGCAGGTGCTGAGCAGAGGATAAAATTAGAGCTGCACTCAGCCTTGAGTGTTCAGGAGGACTAATTGAGCCAAAACTTCTCAGAGAGATAGACATCTCTGATTACATTACATCAGAGAAATATTCTTACAAGTGTGCTGATATTGAAATGATAATGAACAAGACCAACTTCCACTATGATTAACAGTGGGTAATGATTTCTCATATCTACTAATTATCCATGTTTGGTTATCTTGCACCAGAAGTTACTGGGACAGAGCCAGATTGATCAAGAAGATTTGTATCTAATGTCAACTGTAATGATTTTGGCATTTGGCAAAAATGTAATTTGGAGAGTCAAGTCAACTGAAAATGACAACAGATAATAGATTTACAGAAGTTAAAAAAAGCTTTTTGTTATTCAGTTGGTGAATCAGATATAGCTGATATATGATAAAAGTTAATTAGCTCATTGTATTGCTTCTCATGTTTGGTGTTGTAGAGAAACTTCCATGACACCCAGTTAAAATAAAAAGGGCATGTTTCACTTAAGCTTCTGAGTGTTTCAATCTATTGCGATATACAGTGCAGTATACAGCATAAGGCCTCTTGAAGGAAAAAAAAAACAAAAAACGATCTGAGCTGGGCAAATTGATTCTGAAATTGTCAGGCAAGCAGGCTGGGACTGGGACCAGACATGCTAGTCAAAGTTCAACACCAATTTATTAGTGTGAGATCCAAAACGTAGTCAAGACAGTCCAGGTCAATACAGAGCAGGCAACAGGGCTAAGGAACCAAAAACAGCAGGCAAAAACATAGTCAGGAGAAAGCAGGCCGGAGTAGAGAGACAGAAAGGATCAGCAGGGAGCAGGCAAAAGGCAGGAGGCTAGAGTCGAGAGCAGGCAGACAGGATCAGTAGGGAGCAGGCAAAAGATTGGTCAGAAAACAGGCAATCACGCAGCTAACAGGTCAGCTACTCAGGCTATTAAGTCTAGACAAGCTAAAACATTCTGGCAAGGAAATGCTGGAACAGGTCTCTACTTATACTAAAGGCTGATTACAGATTGCATTCAGGTGTGGAGGCTGGGATTGAGAGAATCCTCTGATAGGCTGGGCAGGAACAGGTGACAAGCAGGCGGGGAAAACTAGGTCAGTGGGTGGAGACAGGGAGAAAGGCTATGAGGAAGAACCATGACATCCATGACAGAAATGGCCTGGTCTGATGAAATTTTGTGAAATGAGCATGATGTCTTAAAATGCAAATAATGTACTCTGTGCAAGGAAAATGGAGAAAAATTCCACACCAAAAAAGGAGACAGGACTAGGAAACAGTAGTTTGACATTGAGATAACGCGGTTTAATATAAGGGTGCTGAGGGGTGTATACACTTCAATTCTGACAACCCAGGTTCAATTCCCCAATCATGCAAAGGAGTTTTCTACTGTGAGTGAAGTTTTAATTTCCAGCTGAAGTTTTTGACCAAAACCCTAAGCTAACCTCGAGAAAACTGTTTTAGTTGCCTAAACAACTTGTTTTTCTTGCAAAAATGTATCTGTTAACTAACTTTTGTCCTATTTGTGGTATTGTCACACAGTCCTTTTGTGGTGGAGGAACATCAAATTATTGATGTCCACAACACGCAATCTGCTTTCAGAGTTTGTGCCTACTTCATGAAAGTCTGTGAGACTGTGCTGTCCTGAAAAAAAGCTCAACGTGAATTCACAGAAGCAGAATCACCAGAAGGAATATGGTGATACAACGAGACAGAAAATCTTTACCAAACGTTTGATCAGTTAAATTACACACAGTCATGAAATATCCAAATCAATCAATCAATTTTAGACTCAAGCAGGCTCCAACTGTTGACTGTCAATACATTGTGGGGGCCTCAGTGTCATAATTCCCGCTAATCATGAAAATGTGCTTGCTTTGACTGTGCATTTATTGGCTGGGTGTAGCCATGCTCTCACGGGTGATAGCTAGTTGGATGTGACAGAGTGCAATATTATCCCTCAGACACATTCTCCCCAATTTCAGACAGCTACAGCATGAGAGGATGATGTGTTTGAATTATTGATACATTCTCAAGGTTGAGTGCATCACACTTTTTAAGAGGCTCTGAATGTTCTGAAAAAGGTTTCAGGCAAGGGGAACGCATTTGCGTGTAAAATCCCACAATTAGAGAAATATAAGTACACTATTGCTAAAAAACGATAACCCCATCAGAGTTCGGGAAAACTAAAAGATGCATCTCATATTGACCACAGAGGGCTTGGGATCTCGGAAGAAAGAGACGCATGACAGATGCCTCTATCTTTCCAATGCCGTTAGAACATTTGATCCATGCACATTGCGGATCAGGGAGAGGGAATTTGTTATAATTAACTGTGAGGAGTGAATGCATCCTGGGGAGATTATACTAATTACTTGAGCTATCTTGGAGGTTCACGATAGGATCAGAGCTCTCCAAATGCATTTCTGTGTCATCTGGGTCTCTGAGAGAAACAAACATACACCCTCATTTGTTTTTTATTAAATGGAGTACTTAAAAGTCAGGCACAGGAATTTTGAGCTTTCAACAATGACACAACTAATATAAGTAATTGAGTTCTTTTCCAAAATGCCATGTATACATTTTAGAAAAAAACATCACCAGTAACTCTGAAATATTCAGTGTGAAAAGTATTCATCAGCCAAGGACTCAAATTTCCTGCTAACAAGATTCCTCAATTGGTATTTCACCCTCTGCCCTCTGCCAATGTATTTTCAAGCCACTCAATGCAGTCACCTGCCTCATACACTGCCTCATTTTTTCAGAGCCATCTAAAAAAAAAAAAAAAAAAAAAAAAGAAAATATTTGAAAAAAATTGTGAACTTATCCTTGAAAGTGACTCTTCATATTGAACTCACAACAACTCAAAGATGTGAGCATAATGTGTCTGTGTTGTCAGCCATATTAACAAAGTGAACACACCATTAAACAATGTCATTAACCACCGACTCATGCTAATGTCTTCCTTTAACTATCAATGACGCTTAGCTTACTGGTCTGAAAGGGAAATCTGTTTTCTGGATTATTAGTCCAAAATAGAAAATCACTGAGCACTTCGAATGTTGTTGTGGTGCTTGAAAGGGTGGGGAAAATGCAGTTAAATTGAATTGAAATAATTCAAATGGCGAGGATGGGCAGTGCAGGACTGCTCCTGATGCTTTTTATTGATGTATTTGTGAGTGGGTTGTGCAAAGTCAATGAATTGGGTTTTGCTTTTATATTGTGTCCTGGACAATATCCCATTTAGCCTGCCCATCTAAATGCTAATAAGATGGAAGCTGTTTTAAAATTGCTCAGTACAACTGACGTGGTAATTCACTGATTGCTAACTAACTGTAACTTCGTGGCAACTTAAACAAATGCCACATGACATCTCAAATTCTCGCTATGGCACTTTCTCTGTGCTGATCCACTTCTCAGAAATCCATCCAGTGTCCATTGGCCCTATAGGACCGTATTGGAGCAAGACGTAAGTAGTTTCATAGTGAAGGAATTGATGAGATTTTTGGAGAATCGATCAGTGTGATGGAAAAAAGATGGGTAAACGGGTTGCAGGTTGGAAATTGCCTGAGGCATGCTTTAACTTTTTACTGAGAAGTAAGTGGAGAGTTACGCACCCTGGCAAGCATGATGTAAGTAGCTCTATAGTGAAGCAGTTGACGATATTTGGAAAATGATGGGATGGGAAAATAGTGTCCAGGTGAAAAGAGTTATGCTTTAAGGCCTTCAAATAGTTAAAAGAAATGAGTAGGTGTTGCTCTTGACTTTAGTTCCATTGTGACATTCTCCTTCCATGGCTGTATTAATCAGCCTCGGCCCGTAGGCCCAAACAGATGGCTTTGTTAACTTGCTTAAAGCAGTCCAGAACTCCACAGACAGGGCTACAGTAAACCACACATCAATCTTTGGCTCTATTTGTTCCATTCCCCATACAAACAGTCATTATGCACTTGGCTTGGGGGAGAGATTCCCTGTCACAGAGCCTAACCCTCTCCTCTCAAGGATTTGGATCTGTGTCATCTATATCTCTTAAACCAGTCAATTGACACTAATATCAAGTGAGCATTACTGGTTGAAGCCACCTTGAACAATCTGACATTTTACCAGCGTTTTTTTTCACGCCTGTAGAAAATGACATTCAAACTTTTTGCAACAAGAAGGCCACATGTATCAGGTGTGAACTCTGACCTGGTGCCATTTTGCAGTATCAAGATGTGAAATAATACCATGTCCTTTTCCAAAGTACTCCTTTGGCAAGTTATAGAGAGAATTGCCTTTTTGCAATTACTAGTCTGTGAATCTGTGAAAGTGAAGGCACCAATGCATCTGCAGTAAATGCATGCCATTTGCAGAGAAAATTGGAGCTAATTAAAGCACCGAATAACAAAACATGCTTATTTTCGAGTGATAACACAGGAGACTGGTTTGTTGAAACACCACCAGTAATTCAGGTTAGAATAATTTGCTCTTCGTAAACTGTGCAAGATAAGATACTCTCACTGCATTGCAAATCGCAGCCAGTTTTATCCCAAAAACATTATTTTAGCATTTTCTTAAACTTAAAATAGGTTGTGACAGTGAGCTCCAAATAAATTTGGAAAGTGACAATTTTATGTTTTGGCTCTGTAGTTTTATGTCTTTGGATTTCAAATGGGACGTCGAAATATAGAGAGTCAGCTTTAATTTAATGCTCTCTTCTTTTATACAGTTACATCATTACAAAATGCCAATAGTAATACTTTTGAGTAGTAATTTTTAATATAACCACAAATTCTATATTTAATATATATCATTGAATGTATGCAATGACTTAAGAAAGTCTGTAACCCTTAGTCACCAACAATTATTGATATCTTATTTTCAGATCCTCTTCTAATCAAGGCTACAACCTCTTAGCATTTCAATGGAAAGAAATGAAAACGAAGCAGTGGAGTACATTCTGCTCCAGTGACTCCAGTGTAATATAGAATCCATGAACTGATAAATTTTACAAGGTATCAGACCAGCTTCAAACCACCAAATACCAAGGTTCAGGGCTGACAAGAATCACTTAACCACTGATTTCTCTTGCACTTAGTAGGCATTAGACTGGTTAGACATGTGTCACCCTTGGGGGCTCCCATATGGTTTCAATGTAGTATGCTTAAAATTGTCATGTAGCATTGTGATATTTCTTCACACTAGAATACAGATTATACAGATAATGCAGTCAGTATGCCTTGGTATTGCTTAGTGTTAGGATTATGTCAGTACTACCTGGGGATCAGACAATGTCTTGGTATTTATATTCAAGACCCATTCATCACAGCCTACAACCTACCTCAAGTCCCAACATACCAGCCATCCATTTCCCTTGGTCTACATTCCGTTTTCTTTGTCTAATTCTCTGCAGTCTGTCAGTCACGTTCATTCCCTGTCATTCCAGTGCCATCATATCCACTCACATTCATGCATGAAGGAATGACTGGGCCCACATATAGTACACTCACACACAAGCTCTGTCCCCATTTCTTGGAGTTTGTGATATATTTGTTTTATCTCTTTGTTTTATAATCCCTCGCTTTATTATCTCTTGTTTTTCTGTCTGCAACTGTGTCCTTTTTTCAAATAAAACACACAAACCCATTTGTCAAAAGCGCCTTATAAATAAATCTGACTGAACTTGACTTGACCTGGAAAAAATGAATAGAATTCTAGAAAAAAATGATTTAGCAAGTAGTGGAGTAAAAAAAAGCTCCCGTAATGCCATGAGACAGCAGTGATGGTGAAATTAACAGATTGCAGAAAACCCTAAACAGTGTCACACCCACTGAGCACTGGCTTTTGAGCTTCAGTTTGGTTCAAATTTAGACAGTTTCAGTTGTCATGTTCTGAATATATACGAGTATTGCATGCATGCATGGTTAGCACACAGCAGATACTGCTGAAAATAGCACACTAATTCTGTGAGCACTGTTTTTATTGCTTTCTGTGATTGGTTAACTGTCACATCACTTATGTCACACAGCATTATGGGTAGTTTGCTACCTTGCTACTTCCTGTATAGCATCCTACTGATGTCTGCTGACTCAGATGTGGAAAAGGGTATGGCTTCCTGGTAATTTAGGTTTGCTGATGTTAGAGAAATATTGCCTAATAAACCATTTTCAAATTTAGTACATATATATATATTACATAATATACATAATATACTCTGCCAAATTGACTCTCCCCATGATGATTTAGCCTCCTTCAAGCAACCTCAAAATGGGATAAAAATAAAATAACCATCCAAAATGTACTGATCAATAAATTACATAGCGTTTTAAACCTGAAAATAAATACATTTCATGAAGCATTATTCCCTTGGCTATGGAATATGAAACTACTTTATCTTCAGAAAGTAGACAAAAGGGTGACATGACCTGAGGAAGTGACATTTTGATTTATCATTGTACAAAACACACAACTGAGCCGACCACACATGCAAAAACATCTTCATTGGAATTCTGAACACAATGTGAAATTTAGGACAATCTGACAGGGAGGTTTTTATAGACTCATCTCAGACATTGACTTGCATTAGTGAACCTGTTTAAATGGGTTTGTGGCATTTGGATTTGGTATTTAAATGGAATCAACACATCACTGGTTCAGAAGTAGCTTCTAGTATGTAGCTTCAATTAGAAACTCTACAGATAATCCAAAATTTTGGTGAGTTGCGTCTCCATCAAACCCGGAATGGGTTATCCTGTAAATCCATTTTACATGTGACTGGCAGTGTGGGACCCCATGGAATTATGGGTACAGTAATATGTTTTTTAATAAAGATTGCGAAATGTAGATCACAATCAGCCATATGTATACAATTTTATCTCACCACTATTCTAGCACGCTGAAGGAAGCATTTTGTACATTTGACTGTATTTCACTGCTTTGACTAGAAAATGGTGCCTCTTAACTACAATAGAAATATCTGAATCCTGCAGGCAAACACTGTTAGGATGATATGTTGCCTGTGGAATCACAGACGGGCCTCTGAGAGGGCCAAAAGCCACAAGAGTGACTTTTGAAAGATTTCCTTGGTTTTACTTCCCTGATTACAAGTCAAACATTATGGATCTGGCTCTTTGCCTCCATAAGCAAATCCTGTTTCTCCGCTCGATGTTGGTATTACGCCCAAATTTACACCCATACAAGGTAATTGCAGTTACACCCATATAATGCAATTATTTTTCACTGAAGTTTGTTTTTTATGGTTCAAGCTGTCACTGTTGTGCCAGTATTCAAATGGTAGGGCAAGACAATCAACTCAAATATATTTCTCTCTGAAGAGCTTTTTTTGTATTTCAGACCATGCTATACATAACTATTACAAGCAGAAATGGGACACAGCTTCATGAAATGCCAAAAAGCAGGCACAGACAGCGGCTGGTGGGCAGATGGGCAGTGGATAAACTCTTTTATTTCCACTATTGAGCAGCTCCACACCTTGGATAATGGGAGCCAATTCAGTTCAGCCCATAAAGAGGTTTATCAGCTCCTGTCAGCGTGCCCTGCAGGGGTGAGGCGACAAATAACAAGGTGGTGGAAAGGGAAAGCGGTAGGAGTTCAGCACTTTAACCTGTTTCCCCTCTGTCAATGGCCATCTGCATTTTCAACACTCATTCCCGATTACTATTCAAGATAGGAGACTAGACACTTGAAAGTAGCGTTTGAGCAGCATCGGAAGGAGATACTGAAGTCACATGGTTAAAGGAAGCTGTACTTGATGGCGAATCTCTCGAAACTCCACAAAATGTCAAGCGTTCCATTTGCTGGCTGCGAAGTGAAATAGCACATCGCCCCAAAATGGATGATTTATTTTGAACAGCTCAGAAAAGTGTGTATTTGGCTACAAATGCCAAATACACACTGTTACTGGATTCTGAGATTATGATACGATATGATTTATATGCTAGAAATACACTATTGAGTTTTATTATGCTTCTTTCATTCAGGTTGCCATTGCGTTTGACTTTTACTGTGCATAGGACTTTTTCATGCTCAATCCCTTTTAGGTCAGTGAGTAAAAGAGACTCCTCAGCATTTCACAATCTCTATTTCTGGGCAAAGACCCTATTTAAGTGGTAGAGGATGAACAAACCATGTCAAATTATGCCCTTCAGCCTGATTCGACAAGCTCGCCTAACCCAAACTTGGTAGTGTCTACATTCCTGTTTCCTACCTGGCTGTATTTTTAAAAACGTGTAAGTGTAAATCCCACATGAAACCTCTGGAATACTGTTAAAACATCAACACTGGCATATACTGTTGAGAAATGTTTCTACTATTTTGTTTACCTTGAAATAATTTCACATTTCAATGACTGACATTTGAGGAATTACTGCATCAATATAAAAACACACAGGGAAATTCATTTTGTTGTGTTAGTCAAGTTCAACAGGTTTGATCTGGCTTTCATATCTGCCAATAATTTGCGTCAATCAACAAAAAAACATCATGATACCTTTTAGTGTCAACTGCAGTCAGGTGACGCCTACATCACGTGATAGCGCTGTACGATCATTAATATGTCCTGAGTCCGACGTACAGATAGCTTATCATGAACAGTACCATCCTGCATCCTAGTGACTAACGTCATTTTTACAAATAAAAAATGGAACAGCGGGGTTGATGCACAAGTTGGTATTTGTTACGAAGTGCATTTAATCAGGCCCCTCGCAACATGTGCACACACACACACACACACACAGTAGAAAGGATCATCATATATACCAAAGCAATTATTATTCCTTGAAGAGAACTTGCCAATAAAAAACTAATACATTTTAACAGTATATCCTTTCCAGTGCAATTAGATAGATTAGACTTCCAATATTTATATTTTTATAATTAAGAATAACACTGCACATATTATGATCAACTCTTATCCAGATCAATATCTGATTTCAAATTATTTTGGGTGCAGTGTACGGTATTGTCTCACCCTTCAGGACTTATCTGCTAATGTTTTTCTTTTATTAAAACTGGTGTGTGTATATACTTGGGGGTGGTGCAGGCGCAGTCGTGAGAGCTCCTCCACTGAGTTTGCCTTTTGCTTGCCGGAATAAATTGGTACCATATGGTGCGATGACAGGATCACTCAATCTTCTGTGTACCTGAACACCACATTAATCATTTTTTGGGGGATATTTTTTCCCTTTCATCACACAGGAATTTCCAAATAGCCCCTGCCTTTATTTCTCTCACACATGTAGTGAATTTACATACACAGGCTACACACTGCCCTTGTTAGGAGCCAGACCATTTGACCAAGTTCAAGCTGGAGCAAAACAAAATGTTAAGGTTAGGTGTCAGGTGAGACTTCCTTCCTGCTCAACATGTTGACTTACTTTCATTTTAATGTTAAAGAACTATTTTAAAGATGTGTTTCACATTAGCTTTCTGAGATCAACTTTAACGATGAAACGAAAGAAAATCTAATTTGATATGTTTTGAGAATATTCTTATTTCATGTATGTATAAAGAAACATGGTACACTAATCACAGATGAGAAATATTTCAACTGAGAATTCAGGTTTTTATGAACGATTTCTTTGCTTTTTCCCCCCAATAATTCCATATTGCCAGACACAGTCTACACAAATACTGTTAAAAAAAGAATTAATAAGCAAAAACCTATAACTGCTAAAAAAAAAAAAAAAAGAAAAAGTCTATGAATTATATTTGCACCTACCTTGCTGCATCCCATAAGGTAGAAACACTGGGCATAAACCTCCCTCCACTAATTCAGTATAGGCCAGAGTTTTAAGAAAGAAAAAGGTTGCAAGAAGGATGAAGTGGCACAAAGGTGGAGTATGGGAGAGAGAGAGAGAGAGAGAGAGAGAGAGAGAGTGGGGGATAGATAGATAGATAGAAATGGGACAAAAGAGAAAGAGTGGTCTTTATAGCAATGTCCGCCTGATGAATCAGACATGTCTTATTTGTTGGCTGCACTGCCAGGGAATTTGCATTGATTATTTTCCCCTCAACAGATACATTTAAATCAATATGGCACAGCGGAGCCAGGAAAGTGTGAGAAAATGTGCGAGGCACGTAGTGAAGCCCAGAGCAGTAACCCCGGTCGGACAGGAGGAGCCACAGCTCCCCCTTCATGCCAAACAGATGAGATCAGGACTAAAACCAACTCTGAGGACAGCGCCGTCTCTGATCTCCCCATGAGCCAAACATCCCCCTCCCTACACCCATAATAACATTGCTACGGCCTAATATGTCTTCATTACTTGGCAATTTTTCATATGCAGATGTTCCATTTCTTCCTGATTTATAGAAGGCAGCATTTTGCTCTATGATCCACCCTGTTTTGTTTTTTTCACTGGGAATAATAGACCCTTTCTTTTAAAAGGGGACTTTACTGTTTCATCTGTCTTTAGCTATGCTATGGATATATGGTTCTGAGAGATTTATGGGTGAACTTTTTCTAAGGGTTATAAGTAGGTCAATTGAAATCTATTTGAAGTGTTTCACGATTGCTAGAGAAACCAAGCTACTTCAAGACATAATATGGTTCAGCTTGACTTGCTATGTTTATTTCAGTGAATTTGAGAAATTCATCATTTTCAACCTTCCTTTTACCAAAAATATCCATTATTAACTACAAAGGCACAGAATTTGTTTACATATTACATTTTATCAACACTTTCAATACAGTTTCTTTCAATAGAGTTCCCCACAGGCATAACCCATGCGTGTTTACAGCCATGAGGTATGTTGCCAAGTATTTTCATTACAATGTGTCAGCTAATGCTCATGAGGTACTGCATAGTATGTTCATTATCACTAGCAGATAAAAACACTGATGTACAGATGTACAGAGGGATCCAAGCTCCTCCACGTCTAATGATGACACAGTCTGACGGATACAAAGCTTGTGATAAAAAACTAAATTGGAATATAATATATATGTAATATACTGTATATGTAAACCAAAAAATATAATATTTACACTGCCCCAAAAATGACTTCTTCTTCTTCTTATTATTAGTAGTAGTAATAGTAGAAGTACTAGTGCTAGTAGTAGTAGTAGTAGTGATAATAGTAGTAGTAGTAGTAGTAGTGTTGCAAATTAAATTGCATAAAAGGTTCAACTGAAACAGCATCATGCCAACATTGATCCAAATACACTGTCATAGATTTACTAGCTAAATTGATATCTAGAAGAACTGACTGTGACTCACACAGGGAGAAAAAAAAGCTTGATCTATGGTTCTGAATAAATACACAAATTGCATCATCATTGCACCATGCTGTGACTACAAAGACAAAATAATAGCTGCTCAGTGCTGGAGTTAGGGATGCATTTAATCAGCCGATATTTGCTGGTGAAAATGGATCCAGTTTTCCAACTGGATCCACTTTGGCTACAATGAAACTTTCATGAAGTTTAGGTCTACACCACACTACTCCTCAACTGAGTTGGACGTTTGGAGCCCCTTATAGTGATAGAGAACAGGATATTATGGGACAAAGTCGCCACAAGAGCAATACTCCATTGTATCCTTCTTATGATTTAACAGTTACAAAGATATTTCTTGGGAGAATAGACAAAATACTTTTTATAAATATTGTGCCACATAAATTTTTGTCCATGGTGAACACATAGACCTGGGAGCCC
>OOFE01020720.1:3855-29641 GCA_900323365.1 Monocentris japonica | reverse complement strand
AGTGCGAAGGGAGGGGAGGATTCGAGCCCTGTTTAGGGTAAGGGGTGGGGGTTGGGGTGGGATAACCCTGATAGGATATGGTCCCGGGCTAGGGAAAGGGAAGGTCGTCCCTGGTTTGGGTTCGAGGGGTGTGTGTGTGTGTGTGTATGTATGTGCCACCATGCCTATACGTGACGGATGGGCACTTCCCGAGCTAGCAGTACAGACCCCCCTCAATACCACAGTACGACACAGTACAATCCCATAGATACAGCCAAACAGTGTTATGCTACGCTACTTTATTCTACTCAGTATTATACTACGAGATACACAGTGCTACCCACAAGGCCGCACAACCCAGCGGCGGATCTTGATGTCCCAGCTGCCTGTGAATGAATTATAAAAATAGAAGTACATTAGAAGTGATTGGTTGACTGTTTAAGGAATGCTTCCAACACAGTCATTGGCTTACACACACACAGAAACAATACTTGGCTTGCGTGGCTAATCGTTAATTAGCCATTTCTTAATCGAATGCATTACACAAGACATGCTCATGTTGATACCCACACTGACTCACGTGCCGGCACAAGTCGTGCACACACGTTTTATTTTGCTACAGTGAAATCTGTATTTTCATGCTGTGTGTGGTAAGGAAAGTAAGATATGGCTGAAGAGTCTCAGAGTAAAGCAGCTCCAGTGTCCTCAATTCAACTATGACTCACAGTTTTTTGGCTCCCAGTGAGCACAGATTATTCAGTGGAAATGAGATTGTTGATAGAGATACTAAAAATGACTTTTTGGAAAGGATAAGATATGGAGTGATTTTTTGGTGAAAAAAGTCAACTGCTAAGTTACTTTAAGTTGCTGTGTTAGCAAGTAAGAATGGGCAGATTTCATTTCTTAGTCTAAACTATCATTCATACTCCCTTTGATCATTTCCCATCATGTAGAAGAGTATATTGCATTAGATGGCTGCGTTGTCAGTGATACAGTATGATGATCAATACAGTGTTTAATATAGTGGGGAGGCATATGGATAGGTGTTGCAACCTTGTGAATGATGATGGACTTCAAGACCCTACAATGATCCTCACAGAGCTAAATCTTCTGCAACTGCCACGTAAATCATAGCGCCTGATCCGCAGCCCGTGGTTTATTATCAATTCTGTGTGCTCGTCACTTGCCAAAAGGCAAACTACGTGACTAATTGGCCCAATGTTTAGAGCCTGTCCTTGTTTGACTAAGAGCTGCGATTGACACGGATTAAATGTAGAAGGGAAGGGTGGGGGTTATGGAGGCATGGAAAAACAGGGAGCAGAGTGGCGCTGCAATGGTGACCTCCAGAGTGGCTATCAAGGTCATAGCTAGAATTCTAACCCCCAGAATCAGCTGTATATGTTGGCAAAGAGGGCAGTTTGTTGGAGTGGTTTGCCCACCGTCAGGACTTTCAGAATCAGGTGAGGGTGAAGACACACAGGTCATCCATTGTTGTGTTTGGGTGGGGGAGCTTTTGTCAGCACAAAACAAATAGGACAAGGGGATGGCACAGCAGGGCATCCAATGTCCGTCGCAACCTATTTAGGCGTCTGTATCGGTGTATATAAGGAAAGCATTTAATAAGAGACACAAAATGCAAGAGATGAGATAGGGAGTGAGGAAGAGATGGACCTAGGGAGAAAGAGAGAGGGACAGGGGGGAGCAAGGGAGAGAGAGAAAGAGAAAGAGAGACAGAACGCTTATCTCATTGCTTGCAGACAGCAGTTCTTTCCCAGAGCTGGAGCCCTGCGTACGGGGCCAGGGGGAAAGTGTGTTCCTTTTCTGGGTGCGTGAGCCGGAGGGTCAGCAGTTCAGCCGATAATTCTATGGCTGTGAGTCAGTCGCAGATGCATGACAATAAAAACTGGGTCTAGCTATTTAACACCTGTCATTCCTGCATCTGCACTGGGAATTGGCTAGAACGGCTGTCAGACTAAGCGTATTTGCAAAGGTTCACAAAGAAGGATGAATGATTTCTATTTATCCATCTGTGCATTTATATTTTGGAGAACTCCCTTACTTTAAAATGCTGCTGGAATTTCAAATGTCCTATGCCCCTAAGAAGCATCCAATCCATCTGTCTTGCATCACTATCGCTTTGCAGTGTCATTCGTAACACCCGAAAATAGCTTTGGTCTACATTTAGTCTATGACGTCTGCTATGACCTAAATTGAGGGAATGTTAATTGGGCTGCGAGTGTCTAAATTTGTAGTGGCATACACTCTTAAAAAGGCTGTGTTATTTTCAGTGCAACTGTGCATCAAGTTTCAATGTTGCTTTTCAACACGTGTAAATAAGAACAATTGACACAACATATGCTGTTATTAACATATGTTGTGTTGAAAACTAACATAAAGCTCTAAAAGATCGTCTCCATTTTGAGGCTGCACTCAGTTAAACATGACAACAGAACATGAACTATGCATTCTGGGACACAATCACACTCCCCAGTCAATTGAGGGAATTCTTAATAAGACTGATATCCATCTTTTTTCCCCATTTTCTATGTAAATTACAGACTCATTTTGCTACTAATCATACCCTGCTCTGATCAATGCACTGTCTCTTGCTGCTTGGGAGCAAGTTCCACAAAGCTTTGTATAAAAAGCTACGTTGCCATTTTGGTGCCCCACTTTGATATTTCCAAAAAAGGGATCTCTTCTGTACATTACAATGCTTCATCTCTAAGCTAACGCTGTTCCTACTAATTGAGTCAGAACTTCAGACAAAGGGTTGAATAGCAACTTAATAACTAAAGATGGACTTTTTTGGCTCCAAAGCAATGCTTTTAGTGCTATTTTGTTAATAGTATTTTTTTGTCATTGAAGTCCAGGAAAATGGTGCACTCATCAGGGGAGTGGTGTGTCTCTAGAGGGGTAAAATAAAAAGAGTGAGAGATATATGAGGGGTTCTGGTTTAAAAGCTTTTTGGCAGTACTCTACTTTGACACAAGCGGGAGACAGTGTGACCTTTGCATGTAACATAGCTGTGAATGTGAATCTCACGTAAAGCTCTCCAGCTCCACTAATTGATGCCTGAAGCAAAAAGAAAAAAAAAATCTGCAGCTTATTTGACACCTCCATGTGAAGATTTAGTGGCCCTTCCAGACGTGTGCACCTGTGGGAATTTGCAACTGTCAAATGCCCTCTCCTCTTGCTTGACCAGATGCAGCCCATCCAGACACCTGGAGGAGGGTGACACCATTACCTGTTCCCTAGTCTAATTGCATAGACAGAACTTTGGCGGCTCTAAAACCTTTCTGAAGTCAAATTCTGCAGGAGAGGTAGCAGGGGCTCGATGCTCTGAAATTTGGCCTGGCTGTCCCTGCATGATTGACAGGTTGATAAAGAGGTTGACTCTGGCCTCTCTTCACCACAGGTAGAAGGGCCATGTGCCCCACCTCCACAGGGCTCCGGGGAGGTTGGCTTCAGGGTTGGGAAGTGGAGAACAGCTCAGACACATTTTGTGTTGAATTTGAATCTGGCCATAACTGTTGGTGGTCAGGCAATTAGATAGACACTGTGCAAAACACAGCCTCATGCTGTTCTCAACCCACTGCTTCCTGCCTGCCTCAGCGCAATACATATGTATGAGTCTAAGCTGAGATAGACTCGGCAAACCATCCAAATTCCCAAACTACTTTCATTTGGGTTTTTGAATGCAAGTTGCTTTAATGGATTATAATGTACAGCTGGGGCTGGCTGCCCTAGCTCGTTTTTAACCAAACAATGTGCACTATATTAATAATTGTTGTTGTTGAAATTGTATTGGCTTAATGGGTTAATCCCTTACTTCTCCTTCAGTTTGTACACACACTAACACAAACTCACAGCACCAAAGTCATTGACCTGCCCTCTTCTCTGCCCTTTGCAGCATTATGAGTGATGAATTTAAACCTGCTTTCACTCACTTTAACATAGAAAAGGGGTAACCAAGATCAATAAATCCTACTTTTCAATTCACAAAGATGTTCTTTTTTTATCCATGAGGCTGGTGGAGGCAGAAGATGCATTATTGATCTTTGACTGTAGGACACCAGTGAATATCCTTGAAGAATAACAAACTTTACTGCAGCCAAAAGATACAAGCCTTAACTTTGTTCAACAACTATCATATTGAAAACAATGTTGTGTCTTGGGTTTGCAAACCTTGTTCAATCAAGCCTTACATACTCAAAAACATTTTTAAAAAATGGTGCAGTGCAATGTCAATAGTTAAGCACTATAAGAAGGTGTTAGCGGTAACATGGCAGCAGCAAGCAAATTTGAATCCTAAGGTAGCTATAGTAGCTGGGCATCGGATGCGCTGGATACTAAAGTCTTTAATCCATGGAGCTTCATGAATTGGATTTTATTTTCTTTATATGCAGATCTCTTATTATTTAAACAAACAAAAACAACAACAACAACAAAGAATGGAAGGTTGCCTTGGGTATCGTCTCTTTAAGGGGCATTAAGCCATTGGAGGAGAAAATGAGCTTTAAGGAAGGAAGGAAAAAGCAGTGCTGGCACACCTAACCACATCATCACTCAGCCCTCCCACCCACTTACCCTCCCCCACATGAAATTGTCAAAATAACTGTCGGAAGTGTTTCATGCTCGGGAACTGCTGGTGAAAACGTTAGAGTTTCTGGTAGGTGCTGTGTGCTCTCACCAGTAAGAACAATAAAGGATCAAAAACATCCGGCACAGCGGTTCAATTTATAAATAACATTCATCTGATGAAAGGTGTGCTAGCCAGCTGCCATGGACTAAACCACCCCGAGCAACTCTTTAGAGGGAGACTCCTTTTGGAGCAGTGGAAAATTAACAAAACCTGCTGTAAACTCTTGTGACAGCCAGTGGCTATATTTTCCATCCATTTTATAGCTTATTGGATTTCCTTCCTTTATCTGCTATTGCTGTAGTTAGTGTTGATGATTTCCAATGAGAGAGGAAAAATAGGCCATCGGATTCTCTTAATTCACCACACACACTCTGCCACAGTCATTTCATTGATAGACTTGTGCTATTTCTCTTTTTTTTGTCCCGCCGCTCGCCACAAAGCTATCCATTTCTCTCCACTTCCATTACATGGGGCAGTGCTGATTTTCTGGGACCACTGCTAGGTATCTCAAGGGTAATGAATTGGTCTCCAGTGAGTGTGGGAGCGTCTACTTTTGCCACCTTTGCACATTCAGCGACATGTTCACAGTAAGAACAGAGAGATGAGGGACTGAGCTACTGGTTCTTGGACATGTTACAAATCACACATGCAGACTAGCCTGCCTCCCTGTCCTGGCTCCCCACAGCTCCCTGTCTACGAGAAGTGAGTTTGTTCCTCTTTTTCCTCCAATTTATTCCTTTCCATTTCCAACTTGCCTCTAAATGTATCAGTGGCCAACTGTTCCTAGCTATGGATGGTGGCATGTTGATTAATATCAAATTAAGAGTCTGCGTGTAAGGGCCCTTGGGATACAGTTTTGTTGCCATATTTATTTGTACCACTGATTAACGCGTCCCCCTCTTGCCATGGAACTTGAGAGAATAAGTGTCATTGATGCGCCATCGCTGAGTCAACTCCCAGCAGTACAGTAGTAGGCTGTGTTGGAGTGAGTGTGGGCCTGTAGCACCCTGCCAGCAGCACCGAGGCATGTCATTAGAAGGGCCCAATCAAGCCCAGACACAGCACTGCTGCTCAAGTGCCGGAATTGTGGCCAGAGGCAAAAACACAAACATGATCCCCCAGCAGGTAGGGGCAGTTCAAGTCTGGTCAGCCCTTTTCTATCAGAGTTGGAAAGGTGAGCCCAGCTTCTTGTTTTTATTGGTTACATTTAGACCAGCCTCCTACGTTGCGGATAGAATACTTATCAGGCCAGTGCAAAGCCAGAGAGCAGGCTGATGAAGAGACTCTGAACGCATCACACATGGTTCTCCTGTATTCCTTCTAATATCTACTGCATTGATGCTTTTGGGGTACCATACTAATGAGCTAAACTACCTCGGACAGCAATATAAAAAAAATAAGAAGCACAAAGCATTTGACATTAAATACGTTTTGATGTGTTATACTGAGGAGTGTCCTTGACCAGGTTGGATCTATGTTATCTATAATGAAGTATCGGAGACTCTTCTGCAAACATTACCTATTATTTATTACCCTGCTCACATCATTTCTCTCCATTATGCATTAGACTGAGTAAATACATTAATAACTTACAGTGTCACATGGATAATTCATGGTATCTTAAGTAGTTGCATGAGGATGTTTCATAGCTATCTATAGGGGGATATGACCATGGGATCTTTCGTGCTGGTTTCTGACCAGCAGTTCTCCTCAACGTGGATAACAGCTCTATTCTCAAGATTACAAGACGAGCTACAGTAACATCCGTGGCTGACCGAGCACACCAACCCCCCATCTTGCTCTCTCTCCCTCTTTTGCTCTGGAAATGAGAGCAGATGCCAAATGAAACCACTAAGCAGAGCAGTGCTGAAATAAGAACTAGGCTGCAAGCGGGACACACCGGGTGAATATTTAGAGCAATGTACATATTTTAGCATGCCATTTCATGTCATTCCAGGTCAAAGCGGATCACGTCTGTGCTGAACTGATTTATCTGCAGAATGGAGGGAACATGAATATGAAAGTCCAATAGGGAGTCATAGAGTGTGCTGCTAAGTATGCACTGTTGACAATGGACGTTCCTTTCCTGAATGGAATAAGAAATGGGTTATGGGTTATCAAAGAGCGTGGTCTCTGGCTCCTTCTCTCTCTCTTTTCCTTCACTCTGCCACTCTCTTAGTCCTTGAATGCCCCTGACTCAATTGAGACACTGGGATCTAAAGTCAGGGGCAGAGATGCTGAGATACTACCCACGTGTCAGCACTACACTTGCTGGGGAGAGAAGGGTTAGACAGAGGGTTAGAAAAAGGGCGAGCAAGAGGGAGCTAAAGACAGAGAAGGAGGGAGTGTCAGGGTGCTTCATCATCCCCAGTGACAACTGCACACTGAGAGGGAAGCGAGGCACATGTCCATGTACAATCTGCAACCTCATCCAGCAGGCTGCCAGCTAGCGGTCACCTCGCAGACGTCTGGCCAAGCCCATCTATTAACCCAAAACAGCTACTGGCCACCTTCCAGCTTGGGCTACTGCGCTTTTAATTGCACTTGTATTCTAGCGGGAGGGGAAGGAGGGGTTTGCTTCGATTACATTTACATTTTGATCATGAGCGAAGAGGCTCACCTCACAGAACCACTGCTCAAGAAAGTGTTGTACGCAACAGCACAACACCCTTGGACAGGACACCTGCAGCCATTAAAATGTAATCATTTTAACTGAAAGCATCAATTGGACACAACCTTTACCCCCCACACCCCAACTGCTGAATTGTGACGATGCCGCAGAATGCATCAATATCTGCATAATACAACAAAACTATTTTCCTTGTCTCCCGCTGTTCTTGAGCCCTGAGAAGATGAAAATGTTCATTGCTCTCCTTGTGAACACAGCATAATCATCCAGGATTTATGCTTCTAGCTTGTATCAAATTAATTGTGCATGGAGCAAGGAGGGTCAAGAGAATATCTCATAGAAATGAATTTCACCTTGTCAACACACAATCGCATAAAATAAAAATATACTCCTAATTTCTTCCCTCTAAACAGCAAAAGGGAACACATGGCACAAATACGGTGCAGCATTACACATCAGCTTATTTCCATGTTTGCCACAGTAGTATGAAAAGGGGTGCTACGCATGGAGAATTTACATTGAAATGGCTATTCAAGCCAACATATGACAGACTGGACAATTACATGGCTTTGCAGTTTGCAGTGATCCTGTAGTTACATATACTCTATATACGTCAATGAACTGGCTGTTGCAATGCATAGATCATGATGTAAAACATGTTGGGAACATGACAGATGATATTATTGCTGGAGTGATGCTATGATCAACGGCATATAATCATATCCAATCCAGTTTCTTGGATATCAAAGTGAAAACTCCACTTACTGGCAAATAGATGCCCAATCTTATAAAACAATCATAACCATTTCTGTGAATTTGATCATTGATTTATTATTGATTCATAATTCATTACCCTTTATTGATATTCTATTGCTAGTAGTGGGAACCCTCCGTCTCCAGAGGAAGGTTGAGGTTGTGTGCTACTACTGTACCTGACTATGAAATATGTCTCAAGTGCCTCTGTTCCTCTGATTGACTGTGAGGTTGAGCAAACATTTCTATTGGCAAATAAATAACTTTAACATTACAACATTTTATTTTTAACCTTTATTCATCCAGGGAAGAAGGGAGAGAGGGAGACACAAGCACACATGCATGCTCCTGCTCACTCAAAGTCACAAATGAATGACATGGTGAGACCAAGACAGGGCCATCATGGCATGGGCCCGTAATGAGAATGACCATGTCACTGTGAATGGATGGATGGTGTTGAAATAGAAGTGTAGAAATAGAAGAGTGCACCACATTCGTGAGCCCAGCAAAAGGGAGTGGCTGACAGTAAACCCTGTAAATCCATTTGGTTTTTCAGACATGGAAGGAGAATGGAACTGACAATAGCTTGAGGGGCCAGTGCTCCATGGAGTGAATACCAGAGCAGAGGAGAGGAAAAATAAATAAAGAATGTGTCACCTAGTGGGAGGAGGCACCAAGGCAGGATCTGTCAGAACTCTGCTGCTGTCTGCAGATTAGATCTGGGGCTATTTAAAGAGGGAGAGCACGCCAAAGCCCCCAACACCACTGCCCACACTGCGCCCTTCGCCACTGTGACATCATTGGCGACCGTTACCCTCTGACTGAAAAACACGAGGCATAAATAATGGGAACAAAAGAGGAGGGGGGCATTCACTGCTGGAATGACTAACCTGATCACGTTGCGTGTTTGCTGTATCTGTGTCTGTTGTGTACAGTCACTGCATAAAAGCCAAGGTCAGACAAGAAGGGTTTGCCTGATGATGTCAGAGGGAGATGCAGTCAGAGTTGCACACTACAGTGCAGCACAATCTCATTTTTAAGGGTTTTTGTTGGCCTATAAATAAAACTCCATAGCCCTTAGGTTAGACATACAAGCTGCCATCAAAATAATCACTGTTTCCCATCAAGATCAGAGTAGTGTGAGCCAGCCTGGCAGTCAGACTGTGTCTGGCCAATACTGGGGATGCATCTGTGATGTGTGTATGACAGTTTGGGTTTTTATGTGAGAGAAAAAGAGAGCTAGTGATTGATGCTTGTGTTTGTGTGGGTGTATGCGCATCGGCCAGAAGGTAAGAAGAGATTGGTTGTGTGTATGTGTGTGTGCATGTGTGGGTGGGTGGGTGCTTATGGGTGTGCATATCGTTGTTTGTATGTGTGTGTGTGCTAGAATGAAAGTTTATGTGCATGTGGGTGTGTGCATGCATGCATGCTTGTATGAGTGCATGTTTCTTGTAGTAGTGTCCGAGTCAAGTGTGATTCAATGTGTGTGAGTCAATGGGTGTGTGTGTGTGGTTTCTTTCTGTTGTCCCATGGTAGATTGATTAGATGGAATGCTGTCATCGAGGCCTTGTTGTGCATTTGGTCGCATCACTCTGATTGTTGGCTATGTTTTGCTTGTTGAACAAAGTAATATTAGCCCATTCATGTTAGCCTCCCAAAGATGTACCTAGGATGATGAAGCAGACACTATTTGGTGCGCTTCCAAATTGCAAGGCCTCATTTACCATGAGATACCTTCTCCCCTTCTCTCTCCCTCTTACTCTTACACTCCTGTCTCCCTTTCCTCCCTTCCTCCAGGCTGCAGCAGACTGAGTCTCTGCTAGTGACTGACTCACTCTCAGCAAGTCTGTTATCTCTCCATCCAGCCCTCAGATTTCACCACTCCTTTTGTTGTCATCAATCAAAGCTAGGCTGCCAGAGAAAGAGAAACACTGAAAGATGTCAAAACACTGGCCAACTAAGGACTTGCACTTGTAGG
The DNA here is from genome assembly GCA_900323365.1 of Monocentris japonica. Taxonomy (NCBI): domain Eukaryota; kingdom Metazoa; phylum Chordata; class Actinopteri; order Trachichthyiformes; family Monocentridae; genus Monocentris; species Monocentris japonica. Next base: position 19,657 of record OOFE01020720.1, on the reverse strand, counting down.
TTGGCTCCATATTTACGCATGGACATGGATTCCATGGATTATTAATACAACCTCTTTTCAAATGTTTCCAGGAACATTGTCGAATGGTGTGTGAAAAGCAAGGAGCTTGCATCAGTGGGTGCCTAGAGAATACCAGTTATTGCATCATCCAGACAGTTAGTGCTAGCAAACAGCGCTACTGGTTTGGAGGAGGCGTATTGCTGGCAGGCTGAGGATAGGGGACAGGGTCATGGAGAAATGCAGGCAAAGACAAAGAAGCGAGGGAAGCTCAGCTGAAGAGCACCTCACAAATGTTCCCCACAGATGGCTCGATGAAGCCTCCGTACTATACCTCTACCTGCTAATTAGATGCCGGGCCTGACTTCACACTTTCTTTCCTGCCAATGCCAACTTTATTGAAAAGATGAATATGCTTTACATGGAACAATACATCTCCATTCTTCACTCCATCCAATTTGTGTCAACAGCACAGCACAATAGGCCCAGTGTTTATGTACTAGCAATTTAAAGCATGGAGTGAGAGAAGAAAAGGATAGAAAATTGCCTCTCCCGTCTTTCACCCCCCTGTACATTGCTTATCTTTCTGTGGTAATTGGACCCTTTAATGTTCCTACAGAATGCAGGTAGCTTATGGGCAGGAGAACTCCACACACTGTGTTATGCCCTTATTTCTAATTAAATATGAGAACAGACAGCGTGGCAGACTGAAGAATAGGATGGATCCATACATTATATGTATGCATTATGCTCCTGGTTGGCCACTGTACTCCTCCCATTCACATCTATGTGAGTCTAACCATTTAGATGTCCAGAGGAATGGTCATTATATGCTTGAACTACACTCATTTCCCAATTATTGGACAAACCTGTCACACATCTTATAGGGTACTCGCTAATTCGTCCCCAAAGAAAAACAGTATGAACAACTGAACTGAGTTAACCATTATACTGTATTTTTCTTGTGATCAATGACTTTACTATGAAGCATGAAAACATTTTCCAACCAGGAAGTCAGTCTTCTGGTGGCACGCCTTCACCAATACAAGCACAGCCTCCCTCTGGGACACAGGGGATTAAAAACTGAGGAGAGTGAAGCCAGGAAGTAGTAAAAATCTTTGAGGAAGTACTCCACTGACATCCATTGAGTCCAGTGTAACTTGCACACACTGGTCACACCCTTGCATTGTGTGTTTACTCGCTTTTGACGGTGCACTGAAAAATATTGACAGAAAAATAGCCTTTTTTCATGTTTTATTTCCTCGCTTTGGTGCGGTTTGTTTACCATGCTCCTCTTGCCGGAAGGGCCTGGTGTGAGTGAGGCAGCTCTTCTCCACTCACTACCATGCTTCCCTGCCAACTCTGCAACCTATAATTATCAAGAGACGCGCACATTAAAAAAGCAAATCAGGAGAATTGTTGGGAGGAAAATGCCAGCAGAGATCTTTATGTATATGCTGTGGAGTGAACATATACGTACTCTCTACAGTTTTCAAGTAACCTGCAAGTAATCAATATGTATCAGAGCTTATGCATAATATTTCGATATGTAATTAAAAGAGGCGATCCATGCATATTGGCAGATTGTTCTCACAATGAGAAGGCTGATGAAATCCATCTGAAAAGGGGCAGGAAGGGTGTAGAAAGCTTCTCAGTAGAGAGCCTGCCAACATATCTTGGGTTTTTATGTCAATGAAAGTATTTTACTCTGGAATTTCGTAAAAAAAAGAATGTTTATTCTTGTTCTGCAAGGGTAAAACCTTGCATAGAGGATAGAGGCAAAGAGCTGTGCAGGTGTAAATATGGGAAAAGTGTTGTTTTGATGCCGGAACATCTCAGCGGTGCGAGAGTTATTTAGCTGTCCTTGCCTACTTAAGTATACATCATATGTGACATTTTAGCAGCACAATTGAAGTAAAAGTATTGTGCAGCTTCTTAAAGCATCCAAAGTATACGCACTGTGGAACTTAGCAAAATGCAGCAAATGCTTGACTAACTTGCAAGTGCACATCTGTGTTGTTCTCAGTTCAGCACCATCATCAATATCATTCCCTCGTTAATGAATGCTTGTTCAATAACATCATAACAATGATCAGAATTCACCCTACCCCCTCTGAGATGAGACACTGATTGCTTTATCGATGACTCTGACACCCCACTGGTGGTTGACAGCTGAAAGAACACAACCACAAACTATCCAGATCCAAGTGGAACACACAAAGGTTTGATTATGTACAGCATCCACACCGCGTAGCCCCACCTCAACAAATGTTTCTCAGGGGTGTCATTCTATTTACTTCAGTGCTCATCTCGTACTTACTCTGGCTGGGCCAAGCTAAAAACAGGAGAATAATTCAAATAATGACAAAGAAGGTCACTGCAGGCTTCACTATCTCTCCAAGGTCTGGCAAAAAAAAACGACTGAGGCCCGAGTTCATTTCTAATGACGTTCACTGTTGCAAAGAAGTTATCCACACATTATGAGGAGGCGTGTTGACATCTGTCATCCTGATGATTGATTGTCTGAGGAGATCCTACAGTATGTAAGATTTCGGTTGTTGTTTTACAAGATGCAGCATGTGGGTGGGTGAGTGGACGGGAGAACGTCTATAAATAGAGGAGCCGGTGATTGTGAGGGGGTGATGGAAGCAGGTATGTGTGGCAGCCAGATGGTGCCTTGTGGGGAATGTCTCCTAGTGATTTTGTTTGCAAATAGGTCTCTGTAAAGTCGCCGGCTTCTCCCCTCCAACTTCCATGCTGTTATAGGCAGAGCTTTAGGAACTGCCATATCTGATAAAGGTGTCGCAGACTCAAAGATGTCCTGCTGCTTGCCAGAGAGAGAGTGAAAGTGACGCACTGTGACAGGTTTTGTCACTCTCTGAGGCGACTGCCCTACAGATTGTCACAGATAGAAATGGCAGAACCCTGGAAGCAATGACAAATTGTTTTGAGAGAAAGAAGTAGTAGAGCGCGTCATGCCAATATCTGTGGCCTACTTCAGTGCAGTTGTGGAGAGTGTGAGGAGAGTGTGACATCACTCAAGATCTCAGTTCCCATCATGCACCAGTGTCATGACCCTGGCAGGTTTCTCTCTGCAGATAGAAATACCTGATGATCTGATAATAATAGCATTTTCATATAGAAGAAGAATGATGGATGTTTTGGTAATAACTGAAATGTACCCTATCACATAGACACAGATAGACTGCTATTTATGATGAGAAGATTGAATATACCCCTTAAAATATAAGAAATCCTCTATAAAGACTTATCTAATTTACACGTAGTTCTCTTATCATGAAACATTACAGTCCTGTCATCAAAATATTCCACTTATCTGCTTTGTCTGTAAAAAAACCTAGAGGTAGCAAGTCAACAAGAGAAAATGTGGATTAGTTGAAAACAGGCAAAAATACACAAGAAGAGTCTCTCCGAATAAATTCCATTTCCCGGATCAGGAATTATTTGACCTCTGATTAAAGATAATAAGTTGAACTTTTCTTTGTAACCAAATGCATGTATCAAAGAAAACGATCCGCCCTAATACAGAATGAACATATCCTATATTATTCCTATGATTCTATGGTGTTCAGCTTCAGTGCTTATTTGACATGGTAGAGCTGGCTGCATTCCTGAATGTGAGATTTGTGCCGCTGAACAACTCTTTATGAGAAATAAAAACAAAGGAAGTCCAGACTCTGTCATCAAGAGACCAATCCTTGATCTGCTCCATTGAGTGAATGGGTGTGAACACAGTGACAGAAGCCAGGGTGATTTCATGGATATGGACACATTTTCTGGTTCATAACTGCTAGCACCACACCAAATAAAGCTCATTTGGGTGTAAAAGCTGAAACAAACATTTTATGAGTACACAAATCATTTCTGAATGAACTGTGTCTCTGTGTCTTTGTTCAGCAGTCTTGGTTTTTGTGACTGTGGAACAAAGACACAATTCATTTGCTTTTCACGAATGCCAGCTATTTTTACTTTTTACACCTCACTCTGTATCGTAATGGTTTTAAAGTTGAGTGCAGCTTAACAATGCGATAAATCCGTGGGAAAGACGCTCCAGCATTGGTTGGACCCTAGCCTTGCATATCCCTGGCAAGGGATGGTAAAATACATTCTTTATTTTAGATCACTTTCTTAAGGTCCCATTTCTGCGAATAGCTTGCTCCTACAGACAGTGAGTCATGTGTAAATACCTCCTAGTATAAAGCAAACACAGGGTTGAGAGGTTCAGTTACCGTTCTACTGATGTTAGAAAGGAAAATATGTGTAATTAAGCAACTTTGACTGTGATATGATCGTTGATGCCAATGATGCTGGTTCTAGCAACTCTGAAACAGCCGCCCTTCTGGGATTTTCTCAAGACTTGTTCAAGATTATAGGCTGGCTATGATTATGCAAATAACAGCTTCGGGCAACAACGGTGTACAGAAAGGCATCTCATTGAACCTTCAAGTGGATTGCCTAAAACAGCAGAAGACCATGTCCTGTTCCAATCCAACTAGATAAAGCTGCTGTGGGCATGTGATGGCCAAGACTAAATGATTCAAAATGGAAAAAATCGTCACTTGGTCTGCTAAATCCCAGTTTCTGTTATGATATGCTGATGGCAGTTTCAGAATTTGCCATTCTGCTTGATGTCAATGGTACAGGGTGGTGTAAGGATGTGGAGAACGTTTACATGGCACACATGAGTCCCCTTAGTACCAATTAAACATTGTTTGAATGCCACCATTTATCTAAACATTGTTGCTGACCAGGTGCATCCCTTCATGGCCATGGTTCAATGGATACTTCCAGAAGAATAATGCAAAATGTCATACGGCAGTGATTTTAGTTTACCCCAATTACACAGTCCCTAGAGCTCAACTCAATAGAGTACCTTTAGGATGAAGTGTAGCAAGACGTCCAGAACACAAATGTGTCACCAAAGAAATGGATGGAGTGACACTACTGAAAAAGTATCCTACTGAGCACTAGACATTGTATCCATACTTCAGCTCTCATGAAGCCCAGGATCTTTTTGGCTGTGTATTGCCCAGTTTTAGACGAAGCATATTTAAACAAAGCATAAACAGCTGTAAATATCAAAAATATGCACCAGAAAAGTCCATATGTACAACATAATGGTTTAATTTTCATAGACATCTTAGACATAGACATTTTAAACCCTATGTAGCCTAATTTTAGCCTAGACACTATAAACCATTTAAATCAAGGCTAATCAAGGTAGAATTGCTCAGTGGGATGGACCAGCACCTGTTGTTGTCATACCTGGTGTACCTAGTAAAGTATAGACAATAATACTGTATCTGCTCATATAAAAATCTGTTTAATATGTAAAGCACATCCTCCTCTATTGACGTGGAATGTTTCATTTGGACCTATGCTGCTGCAAATATTGGGTGATAATGACCACAGAGAGCCCTTTGCGGAAGTACAAAGCAAAGACAAACAAGATGGAACAGAAATAAATTGGCCACAGACACAGTCCTTCCCACCACCACCACCACGAGCCAGAAAAGAAAACAAAAAAATAAAAAATAAATTTCAGAAATTGTTTTTCTCTGGGCTTCAATGTTTTCATTTTGGCATGGTAGATCAGGCTATATTTGTTGGGTAATGATATATGGGATTCGCACAATAAAAGAAAATGGAAGCACACTCCCATTAAGATAAGCACTGCAGGCCAAGGAAACCTAGAAGTGCCAGCAGCATATTGATTGCATGCCCTGTATTAATAGTAGGGTTAGCTGCTCCTCTCTCAGCCATGACATTTCAACCGAACTCATGGCCCAACAACAATGAGGAGCAAAGAGAAATCACCCCAAGTACAGCTCCAATGGAATGTGGTTGAAAAGACGGCTGTAGTCAACTGAAATGCACAATGCAGAGGGTTAGATTGTGGAATATTTGGGTTTTCTTTTCTTTCCGATGCTATGGTCTCACTATGCAACTTTTAATTCGATTTTAGTCCTGATTTCGCCATTCATGCTTTATTTCAAGATCCTGCTGATTCTATGTTGAATCAAGAGATTTGGGGGATTTGCAACCTATGGTTGGCAGAGATACTTTTGACTTCTGATTCATGATGTGAAGGAGGGAACTATTCAGTCTTGGGCGAGCGCCTTATGTAAAGTCAGTTTTTGTAATGACTATAACATCAAATATGTGTATGGAAGGTGCTGTTTTCTTTCATTTTTTATACATTTTAATTTCATTTTTTTACATTTCTTTACTTTTTAATCATGTAGTTAGGGGGTGGTGCAGTGGTGGGAATTGAAATGAACTTGAATGTAATTGTACATAGAGGATACATGGCAGGATACCTAATTCTTTGACACATTACCGTTAGCAAAAAAATAGCACCTTTAAAACAAGGCAGGGAACCAACACCATCAATGATCAAATGCTCAAATGGTTGGCTGATAGCTGGAAATGGATAAAGAGGAGCAGGCTTTATGCTCTGGTCATCTTCAGAATCAATTAGGATGTTTGGCATGTTTTAATCTAGACAGAGACATCTTTCTTTAAGCAAGGTCAAAAGAAATATCATAAGACGTGATCATATGTTTTTCTGACACCTAGGTGCCCTGATTCATCATGAGAAATTTGTAAGACTATTTTACAAAATTTGGAGGGTGCTCCTATTTGGAAAATCGTATCACCAAACACAAAACTCTCGCCATGAGGCACCCATTTCCTCACCAACAACTCATTCTAAAGGAAGTAACCATGCGCATTGTTCCTCACCTCATTCTCACCAGATCACTGTGTGAAGCAGACAAGGGAAATTCAGACAAAGACAATGCAAATGGTTCAGAGTCACTACCCCCAATTTATCAGGCTCGGGTGCAGGTTCAGAGTCAGAATTGGCACAGCTCATGGCCCACATTACAGCAGAAGCTGTAAATACCTCTGGGAAGCTTCATCAAGCTCACTCATAATAAGAATAAGAATAAGAACATAGTAATAAGAAGAACACCAAGCCTAGGTGGGCTCCACCAACCAGAGAAGACAGCAAGAACAGACAGAGCAGCAGGAGGGCCATCACAGACTGACAGTAGTCAATGAGAGTTGAAAAAAAAAAGAATACCCTCTATATTGACTTTTCTGTGTAGATGCACAATGATACATACATTCTGTTTGCCTCAATCTTTTTGTAGTAATGGAATTCTGCATGTTTAAAGGTTGTGTCTTGGATCCCCTTGAATCCAGTTGTTTAATGTGTGATATTCGCTTCTTGCCTTATCGCATAGTGCGCGCACCTTTTGGACAGAATGACAATAAATTCTATAAAGACCTGTCATTTAGCCTGTAATGCTCTCCGTTTTCAGTCTGTTAGGATTTTACAAGTCCTGTAGTCTGCCAGCTGCTTTAGTTGTTGAGGCATGATGCAACAAAATGCACCATACCTTAATAACTGTCAATAACTGCCAAAAAATTACAAATTGTTTATTTTCTTGTATGCTTATATCACAATGTGTCTTTAATGGTTACCTCGTGGCGTACCAGTAGGCATACATAACAATTCCAACCATTAATACCAGCACAGATTTTTGAACAATCCCACCCCTCCGCCCTCTTTTTCTCCCCCTAACAGATATCTCATTGATTTACACTTTTGAATGATCCCTACCCACATTTTGTCGATGCCCAACTTCCTGTTTCCACCTGAAACATGACAAATTAGGGTACCAAGATGCTCTCAAAATGCAGTTTCTTTGTGACTTTAAGATAGTTAAGTGACTGCAAGTGTAGTTGATGATGTGCACCAGTGGAAAATGGGAGTTTTCTAAGATTGCAGTAATTTCTTCACTATAGAGCTACTTATGTCTTGCTTGCCTGGGTGTGTGGCTCTCCATACTGTCCTGTGGGGAAAATGGATACTCCAAAACTAAACCCTAACCCCAAAAGTACACAAAGCATGTATTTTTCAAAATAATGATACTCACTCTGTAATGAGACATGCATATATTTAATTTGAAGTTTATTCATGATCTGACAACTATCACTATTTATTTTGCACTCCTTTAAACAGTGTTGATTATAGACAGGCAGCGACAGCCAGCTGGCAAAGAGTGAATAAGGAAGTGCTAAAGCAATGGCCAGGGTAGCATCAAAACCGAGTGTTAGTGTTAGTCTTAGTGTTAGATCTTGACTTTGCGCACCCAGGCAAGCAACATGTAATAAGCTCTAGAGTGAAGCAGTTGACAAGATTTGGGTAAAGAAACAGTCAGTATTATGGAAAAAGATGGGACAATAGGGACCAGGAGTTATGCTTTTAGGCTATGCAAGGAAAAGCAGCTTCATTAAGATAAGGGAAAATATTTCACTCATTTTGACATTTGAGTATTGGAAACACCTTAATTGTTTGCTTTTGTTGTTATTGAAAAGCCCCTGGTCCTGAGAAACCATGCAGGTTTCACTCTACAGTACGGTCCACTAATTAATGCTTAGTTAACTAGTAATGAAGCACATGTTAACATGTTAGTTAGTTATGAAGTATGCAACAATCATGGTAAACCAATACACTGATTCATGTGTAAGTACTTAATATTGAGTTAATAACTACAATCATTTGGTAATGTTTTAGTTATACGTGAACTCAGCAGCAGTCACAGATAAATATAATGCTGAATGAATATAATGAATATTACAATATTTAAGCTCAAGTCAACAAGTGAAATATTAACTAACGAGGGAACATATTGGTGGTTATGGTGTCAGTGCTTGCTGCATCATGAATAACAAATAATTACTTGGGATGCACTTAATGAACAAACCAGTAAATAACATCAGTTCCCATGATTTTGTCTTCAAATATACTACGGTTCAGGATAAGAATAAGGACCGTAGAGATTTTGTAGTCTATGTGACAAATGCCCTGATCAGTCAGAATCTCTTTCGGGATTCCAACTCGGGCAATAATTTGAAACAGTGCCTGTGAAACACACTTTACAGAAATGTTGCTTCTGGATATTGTGTTGTGTAATCAACAGGGACAAGACAAAGTGATATCCCAATGTGCTACGGTCTAATGGCCTGATGAGGTCCATGCCAATTCTTTTGAAGGGGACCTCAACCAACGGAAAGGGGTGCAATAGCACTTTTGGGGTGGCTGGTTGGTTGACTACTTGACTTTCAGGGCAGACGCCACCACACCACTGCCCAAATGCCAGGCCAATAGAAGCAGTCACCTGGAAAATAATTTCCCGACAGCTTTTAAGAACCAACAACTGGGCGTCTTCCCACTCCTGTCTGAGTGTCACAACTCACTCTATAGTTGTCCCTAACATATTGTCCCTAACAACAAATGAAAAGTGAGGATGCATGATTGCTGCATCAGGGCACACCTGGTGACCATCATCAGCATCACTTAATCAAAGGCGGAGGGTGAATACTTGGGGTAGGCCTATCTTCAGCTTGGGCATGTGCACTGTTGAGGAGCGAGAAGCAACTGCTTGTCTCTCCTGCAGCAGGGTGAGGCGATTCAATACATGCCCTCACGGAGATTCAACAGGTCTTCAACTTAGCCACCACTATAACAAAGATGCAATCTCTACGTGGAAAGACACACTCAGAATGGGCACGCACAATCTTTATTCACGCTCTCACAGAGCACACACTTCATGAATCTCACTTGGTCCCATTATACTTCGACCACTGTCACAGTTCAAGTAGTACACAATTTCAAGCCTGCTGGCAGATTCTCTGTCTTCACCTTTCGATCTATTCACTGGACAGCGTCTGTGTGCGCCTTCGTTCCAAGCCTCACTGCAAGAGAGAGCATATATACCTGAGCAATCGTTAACTCAATGCAGCTGTGTCTGCTGAGGCAGAAGAGCCACTCCTGGCTCTCCGTGTCCAGCCGATGCCCCAAACCCCACCCCACTGCCACAACCAGCTCCTCCAATTCAAATGAGGTCAACCTGCTGAGTGCCATGCTGTAAATGCTGGCCTGATTGGAAGGACTTTAGTAATAGTTCTGATGCATTTACTGGATTTAGTCTGAAATTGGAGAATCCTCAGGTACAGAATGGTAAATAATTGTAAGTTAATCGGCATATTAGTTGACCATGACTGAAGTATACTTAATGACTAAAAAATATGTCAGCCAGTTGATGCTTAATCACTAGCTAATTAAGCATTAACAGTGAACTGTAATGGAAAGTATTACCACTGTGCATGTGACTGCTGTACCAAGAATAGGATTTTCTTATTTTCTTATTAGAAGCATTATTATATTATATGCTGTAAATCATTAACATGTTTAGGGTCAAGCAAGTGCTAATTCAGTATTGTCTGTTGGTTTGAACAAATACCAAAGACCAATATCTACATTATATGAGACATCTACATCTAACAGCACTGAAAAATAATTTCCTATAAATCATATCTGTTCATTATTGAGCTTTATGTAATTAAGAATAGGGAATAAAGGTTATATTATTGTGTAAAATCAACTTTATGAATATGAATCTAATACCGTGGCTGCACATTTTCACACTACTCCCATAATCCTCTTGTCATATTCAGAAAGAATTATAGTCATTGCCACAAATGTGCTGTGGGACTTCACAGAAGCTGTACTTTTAGATAGGGTAGATTGGCTGATTCTCTGCTCACTGGTTTGGCTTGTAGCAAGACTGGCAGTTGGAACTGCCAGGGTGGAGGATTTACCGCTGGATTGGGCTGAGCCACTTCCTGTGGTGGTGTGTTCTCCCCTGTCAGAGACTCTCCACTATTCCAATACAGGCCAACTATGTTTACCCTCTAACCCACCACATGCACACACACACACACATATCCCATGCTGTGACAAATGCAAATCACTTTAAGACCATCAATGGCCTTCTGCAAAAAAACAGCATATTGTTAATGAAAAGACCATTGTGGCAAAGTCATTAAAAAGGGTCAGTGTGGCCTGGCTGCGCTCACATGCACAACTATTTCCTTGCATGCGCCCAGCGTGACCTGCCAGTGCCCGGGCCTAATCCGAGCGCTATCTCAGGGAAGCAGACAGAGTGAGGAGCTCCGTAGCGTGGCACTTCCATCTATTTCTGGTCATTACCAGTACTAGGCCTCTCGACACAGATAGAACCAATGAAGGAGAACCTCAATAAATGACCAGTGTACACTGCCAGCACCTCCGCGTGCTGTACCCTCTGCCTCCCTGTTACTGGAAGACAGTTCTCATCTGGCTCACTCACAGAGTGTACAACCCATAACCTCTCCAGGATTATAGTGAAAGCCGTCCAATAAGCTTGCTCTTTGCCAAACAGCAGGTGGGAAAAGTCTGCCCAGTCTAATGACCTAAATTAACCAACATATACTGAGAGTATTAGGCTAAGGAAGTGATTGATTTCCCAGGCCTCAAGGACTGCAAAAGCCCACCTCTTCTAAACCCCCCAAAGGGATAAATGATGCCCATTATGCAGTGAAGTTTGTAATGATGCTTTTGATTAGCGAGTTGTCAGGAGGTATTGGCTCTGCTCTCATCACAGTGTTGTTTAGCACTTTAAGGCCTCCATGAAGATGAGTGTTTTTGAGGAAAGATGAAAAAGCAGGAGGCATGTGCCTAATGAAGTCTCAGGCTTATAGCCCCTCTCATGACAGGATAATTACACCAAATGCTTCTAGCGAACACTTCAAAGGCCACTTCATCCCTCCACCAACACCACGCGACACATCTCACCAATCAAGATGGCCTGACCTAAATCAGGTCCCCCTGGCTTCTGTAATGTCTCCCTCTGTCAGACACACTGAAACTCTGCAGAGTCAATTACATCACTATCGCAATGACATTCAACATAATTGGCTGGTAAAACAAGTGTACAGGAATTAGTCTTGGTGACAGTGCTGCAGAAATATATTGATGACTTATGTACTAAAGAAGAACAACGGGATGTTGCATGCAGTGAACAGGACTATACATATCATCAAAATCTGCAAACACAGCCACATAATAAGAGTAAACTCAGAATGTTACATCATCTAGTAGCAAATAAAATGCCTATGTTATGGTAAATGTGGGAACTTTGTGGGAACATTTCCCACCGAATTGGTAAATGTACATATTTCCCAAGGTAGAGCTTGTAAATGTATACATGTATGCATTAACCAGGAAATGAACACACTTACCAGAGTTACCTTGGGAAATGTATACATTTACTGTCCTACTTGTAAATGTGTACATTTACTGTGAAATATATACATTCACCAGCAGAGCAGGAAATGTGCACATTTACTGGGAAATGTATACATTTACCAATTTCCCACAATTACTGTAACACCTATAAGAGATTGCAAACAATTTAAGTGTCACAAGTACGACTTGTAGTAAGAGTCCTGTAATTGTCACTGGACAATTTTTCAAGCAAATCCATGTCCTTTCAGAGTGGGTCAGGGATGATGAATTAGCTTCTGGTGGATGAGATAAACAGTAATGCCACAATATGAGTGTCTAGGATGCTACCCTATTTTTGTCTTGAGGAGAGCTAAATTGAGTGGAAACAGGGATGGGGTACAGAGTAAGGAGGAGCTGGGAAGCTGCAGGAGCTAAATACATTAAAACAATATTTGCAAACGTTTTACTTCAGAGCCAGCATGCGAGGCCATTTTGATAATTGCTGAGACTTCCTAACTGGCATTAACTGCTTCCAGCGCTGGAAGTGCTGCACAGGGGCAGACTGGAAATCTATTGTGACATGTTGAGAAAGAAATAACACTTAGATGTGTTTGAATGGCTCCACTGAACACATTTCAAATTTCCTCGTGAAAAAAAGCAAATCAATGCCAGACGGATGGATGCTGCATAATTAACAAACAAGCACTGCAAACTTTTCTCAATATACTCTGAAAATGACTCCTGGAAGAATGGGTGGCACAGGAACAGATGGGGAAAGGCCACTTGAACACAGTGTAATGATGCGCCACAGAAAATTCACTCATAACGTGCGTGTTTCAGACAAATCCAGTGTCTCATTTATTTCTGTAAATCACACCTGATGTATTTTTCACATCTGTACAAACTGCATTGCAATTTCAGAGCTGTATTCACTTGCTGTGAACCACCACAATAAGTAGTACTAGATAAACTTTGGAAATGTACTACTCTGTCCATCAGAATCATGAGAAAAATGTTAGATTGCTTATTCAAATCGTTTGCATACATAAGACCTGCAACGGATTGCCATCCGTGTACCTTACAGCTTACACAAAGCCTTCAAGGCGTATCAAAACAAGCTATTCCCGTTAAACATCTGTTTAAACATCAACAGTGTGATAAGAACAACATGCCTCCTCATCAGAAGCAATTTCTTACACAGATTTTCACATTTGCTGATTTTGACCTCAGCATGCATTCTTCAGCAGCACCTGATACATTAACACTGGAGTAACGCCGGAGTAAGCTAAGCATTTTCAATTAGCATTGAAGGAGGAGAGAAACAGATATCCAATCGTGATAAATAAATCATGATTCCAGGTGGAGGCGAATATTAGAGAGAAGGACTCTTGTAATGATAGTGGACAGTACTGAATCTATTTCCAAGATCACCACTCCGCCTGAGACAAGGCTCTTCGGAGAGTTTTTACATTATCGACCGTCATTCTGTGTTAGATTATCTTCGCCTGTCTTTCCCATCACTGTACCTTTCTGTCATGGACACGGCTCCAAGTGCCCTCCTTCACTCTGACCCTCAATTACCCAACCCGATCATCTCAGACAGGTGTCGAGATACGGTAATAAACCTTGGCCTGCTGCTACCTCAGCAGGCTCTCTTTTAAAGCACCACTGAGAGCTCTGAAATGACTGGACTCAGTGCTAATCAGGTGCTGTGACCACATTTGACTCTGTGTTGCTGGTTGCTGATATTGTAGCAGAGACAGTATAATGCCATTTACAATACCATTTACTGTATACTATATAATGCAAGGCCAGTATAAACAAGACTGTGTGCCTCTTGGTGGCTGGGCTCCTCTGTTTCTATGGTGAATGGACTATGTTGTAAAACATGCTTGCCCATGTATAATGCTACTCTGCCTTGTAATCCACTGTAGAGGGCAATGCATAGCGCTCAAGCAACACACACACACGCGCACACCACATGTACTTGTCCATTTACTTATGCTTTGTTTATATGTGCCTGCATTTTCACTCAGAAATTTATAGACATCATCATAGTTATTGAGGTAGCCCATTTAGCATTTGTTGGATGGAGATTAGCTGATTTTTTATGTTATAGGCTGATGACACAGACAAAGTTGTGCAAAGGTGTTAAGAGTATTGTAGCTACAGTCGTTTAGCTACATGACTCTTAAAGTGGCATCCTAAGCGGCTTCCTCTAGATGCCCTTTAAAGAAAGTAACAGAAGTTATTCAGTTGTTACTAATGCAGAGTGCAATAACTTGAGGGCAAAAAACGGGTAAAATTCATCATTTACTCACATCATTACAGCGCTGTAGCACGGCTAATGGCACAATTGCACAATGCCAAAATGACACCAGAAGTTAAACCAGCATGACATACTCTATGAACTTTATCGAACTCTAATGGCGACCAGTAGAAATTGCAACATCGACAGCTCATCTCCTAAACAAGTCTCTGACACAACCCCGCCACCACCATTTTAACAAATAGAAACAAGTAAGCTAGCTTATTAGAGTCGAGATGCAACTGAAACGTCTTATGAAGAAGTAATCTATCACAATGCAAACTACTGTAATAATGATAAGTCTTTGTCATTTGCTTTTATTGCTTTATAAAATGTTTGCACCTTTAAATAAACACTTACATTTCTCTATGCTAGCTAAAGCTAGCAAGCTCCACTAAAAAATCATGTGATAAAAGAGACACAATTTAATAAAAGACTGCTATCCGACATGGATAATCTATTAATATGGTTTAAAACATATGACTGGCAAATTAACTCTTTGTTATGCAATATGAGCATTATTGGCAATATTTATTTCACAGTGAAAACTACACACCAGAAGAACCTCCCCCTATTTCAGGCAGCCAGCTAGACACAAGTCAACATCACACACCTTTGCTGGACAAGCCACGCCTGCAGGCATCATGGACTCTGGCAGGCACATGTGCGTTAAGCATCTTAAACATGAGACAGATCAACTTCTTGGGCTGGTCACCAACTGTGGCTGATGCTATCTGCCGGCCCAACCAAAAGGAGTGTGCATACACAGCAAGGGATAACATACAACACATTGACAAGTTAACAACATTCACAATTAAGTTATCAGTCCAGTCAGTCTATTAATGCCAAAGAAAAAGTGAAGTGTACAGCAATGGGCAGCAATGAAAATCAAAATGAAAACGAACAAGGCAATAAAATTGTCAGCAGAGGCATCAAGAGTAAATTAAAGACAGCAGCTAAAATCAAATCCCTAGCACTTATATCCATAGTTTTATACATCACTGGATAACTGTGTTGTAGTTGGAGGCTTTTTGGTCACAAGGATATGCCATCACTGCATCATAGACTTTGTAGAGTAATAGTGCCATAAAGTCCATAGGGGATGCTCAGCCTGACTCCAGAGGTTTAGTATAGCTTAACCAGTAGATTTACATACAGTGTTGCAAGCCATCAAACCAGCTGTTAGGAGCATAGCAGTCAGTTTAAGCATGTCCTATGACCTAGGACAGGAGCATAGCAGTCAGTTTAAGCATGTCCTATGACCTAGGACAGGAGCATAGCAGTCAGTTTAAGCATGTCCTATGACCTAGGACACTTCAAAAAACATTTCTGATCATGAGTAAATGTTGGAAATC
>OOFE01020718.1:32381-50988 GCA_900323365.1 Monocentris japonica | reverse complement strand
CCACACCTCTCCCCCTCCCCTCCTCTCATATGTATTCCCTGCTCTCTCTTCTCTCCACCTACTCCCCCACTTTGATTTCCTTTCCCCTCTAACCGAGCTTCTCAACCCCCCCCGACCACCACACTCACCTCCTTTTCAATTTTATCTCTCATCTCTCTCTCTCTTCCCGCTTCATATTTTTTATTCTGCTTCTTTTGTCTATCTCCCGTTACACACCACCCTGTGGAGGCTTCTGGCTACGGTTACTTTGATGATGTGATTCCTATTTATTTCACATATCAAAAGTTTATTTTCCATGCCATTAACCTGCTATCTCCCATTTCTCTCCTGCATTTCTCCATTGCTCACTATATCTATGTCATTTTAGCTCCTTTTTGTCCTCATGCCATTAACCTCCAGTGTCCTTTCATATTCCTCCATCTCTGTCTGACTGCAACTGCTTTCTCCATTTTCTGCTTTTCCTTCCCCATTCCCCTCTTTATGCTCTTCCCTGTCCCTTTCATTCATCTTTCCTACACTCTCTCCCATCTACTATCCACCCTTTCCACTTTAATTCCATTTCCCTTGCCTCTTGAAGTGATGGAACTAATTGTTCTGAGAGAGATGAGAGGGATTTGATAGCTATGTGGATTTGCTTTTGGCTCCTATAGCTTTTCGCCATTTTAGATGAATACTGCTTCCTCAGTGTGTGTATGATTTACATTTTATGTATGCATTATGTATGTGAGCAAAATTCTAGTTCTGTGCTCACGTGTGCGCATGCACATACTTGTTTGTATGTGCTTGTAAATTTGGATTGCATAATGCTACACGCCACCAATGCTCTCTCACGCGCTGCAGAGAGAGAACTTTCTCTCTCTGCATTCTCTCTGTTTCGTTATAATGTTCATTATCATCATCAACATGACAATGGGACAAGTGGGCCTTTAGCTATAACGTCACTAGTTTACATCCCTTGAGCTGATAGTGTTCTCTTGCTCCCTCCATTGATGTGCCCTCTAGCAAGGCATTTAAGCCACAACTGTACCAGTCCTAGCTGTGAGAGTATGTATGTTGTGAAACTCCCTATCCCTAACTCCCTATGTATTCCTGCAGGTTGTTGCTGTGTATGATGTATGTAACAATATGCTCTTGGTGAATTTGTATGGTTAAATAAGGGTTTAAACTAATCAATCATCCATCATCATCCTCGTTTTTATTCTTCCTCTTCTACAGACTTTGGTTTTTAAAGTCCTCACAGCTTCCCCCGTTGACAGCACTTCCCCCGTTGACAGCACAAACTCACCTTCACAATGATTACGTCTGAATCAGTATGGTCTTGACCTGAGCATGCTGGAGGAAGCGTGTGCAAACATGAGTGTATGAGTGTAACTGTATTTTTATCAGAGAACCGTATGATGCACCACTAAATGTTTTTTGTATCATAACTGATGGGGGTAGGAAGGGAGGGAGCAAGAGTACAAGATGGTGAGAAGAAGAAAGAACAATGACTATTTTATCATTGTGTAACTTGTACATACCCGAGCTGTGTCTTGACATCTGAAAAACAACAGGGAGAGAGAGCATCAGACAGAGACAAAAAGAGTGTGAGAGATTTGAAGAAAGTGTGTGTGTGTGTGTGTGTGTGAGGGAGAGAGAGTGATTGCGTGTGTAAGAGAGAGACACACCATCAAGTGGCTCTAAGCAGTAGGGAGGTTGACAACTGCAGTCCAATTTACTCCAATCACCTCCTCATTGTTTTACTGCTGCAGGGAATCTCGGGGCTGCTGCGCTGTAAATCTGGTGACATACACAGCCCTCAGTGGCTCTACTCCACACTTCATTAACAAGACAATCCTTCTCCATGGACCGATTGGCCTGATGCACTGCTCCTCTGTTGTTATGGGCAGGACTCCAGTCATGAAAACGCTGGACAAACTGTTAATATGATTTAGAACATGCTTTGGGAAATTTATCCCCAATGTTGATCGGTTCTCCTGCTCCCCTGCTATGTTTTCATATATAGTGTTTGTATGTTTGTATTGTGTGTGTGTGTATGTTCACATGCATGTGTGGTTGTTTTTGTTGTTTGTTTATGTACTGTATGTGTAACTGTACCACAGCACCTTCTGTAATGTGTGTTCTGTCTGCTGATATGGCAGAAGGTTAATTGCTTTCAAAAGCCGTATCTGCATCATTATGACAATGCTTTGACAGACCCTAAGAAAGCTATTTCAGTTTTTTACAATTGCTTACACACTAAAACTGGTACTTGAGGCACAATCACTGAAACCATTAACTCATGTACCTAATCTTCAGACCAAGTCTGCAAGACTACAAGCACATTCTCTGCTTTACACTCTACACTTTACACTTTATAACACACTTTTTGCAAAACACTAAACACAGTTCTCTTCATCAGACACATCATTCAAAACTAAAATCTCTTGTGTTTCATTTTAAAACACTGCCATTCAAAATGCCACACTCATACCAATTGCCTGCACCCAGTCCTCACGTGTAAAAACACTTATAGCTAATTTGTTCACTTCACAAATCAGAGCTTGAGCACTATAGATAGGCCACAGGTTAGCTCTCTTGGTTTGGACAACAATGGAGGAGAGAGTGAGAAGAAGAGGAGGACAGGGACGTGGAAGAGGAAGAAGGAGAATGATCACTGATGAGATCCAGGCCACTTTGGTTGACCATGTGGTCAACCATGGGTTGAGTTTGAGGGAGGCTGGGAGAGGGTCCAGCCCAACCTGAGCCACTACACTGTAGCAAGTGTCACCCGGACGAATGGATGAAAATACAATGTTTTGAGAAAAAAAAAAAAAATTCCCCTTGTATTTGTGTTTATAGCGTGTGTATATATATTGGATACACATACATATATATATTTGGGTACATGTACGTGTGAGTACTACTGCACATTGAAAATGCAAAAGACAGACAGTAGTGTTTTTCATTTATCACATCAGTGTGTAGTTGCCGAGCTATTCATGTGGTGGTTTGTGTGTAGAGTTTTGATGCTAAAATACCATTGTGAGAAGAGTTTAAATAGTTTTGAATGAAGTGTTTGCTTTTGCAAGAGATGTGTGACATTTTGCATGTTGTGTGTGTGTTTTGGGGTTTTGTGTGTAGAGTTTTGACAAAATGAGCCATAGTTTCAAATCAAATCAAAATCAAATCACATTTATTTGTATAGCCCTTAATCACCTTTCAGAAATCGTGTGTAAGCTATCGTAAAAAACTGTAAATAAATTCCTCTGCATGCATGTGCACGCAAATGCACAGACACACACACACACACACACACATGCATACACAGATAGACAGACACACATACATATCCACACACACTCTTGTACACGTACAAAAGTGTGCTCAGATTCTGAATTTTTGCATTCACTTCACCAAAATAACTCCTGTTTTCAACTTTCCTCCTCACTGGCCCTGAGGTATTTTTACTGCTGTTACACAACAGTGTCTGATGCATCACAACAGCGATAATGTCTCTTTATATAAAAGGAGAGGCGAGTCAGTGAGGGGAGAACAGGTGGTTCTGACTGGTGGTGCTGATAGGATAGGCACTGCACCCTCTCTATCTGAATTGTTCTATTGGGGACAGATTAATTGACAGGTGGGTGGATGATGGATTGATAGATATGTGGATGGATGGATGGATGGATGGATTGATGGAGCAGGGAAGGAAGGAGGTAGTGCCAGAGGTAGTCAGAAGAGAACTGTTGAGTGTAGGAGTAGAGACCATCTCGCTTGACACAGTGGTGCTAATCTAAGCAGGGCATGACTCTCTACTTCACTTGGTTATATCATCTCTCTTTATATACAGTCATGCTTGAAAGTTCATGAGGCCTTCAGGAGGTGGTCATTATTTCATATATTAGAGAAGAATAACCTTTTACATTCTTTTTACCGAAACCTCAAATCTTCATAAAGATATCCCAAATAAAGAACATGCATGAATAAATATGATATACCTTTACTGTTTATTTAACAAAAAAAAACTCCCTGTGATATCCCTATGTGCAAAAATATGTGAATGCTTTCAATCAATAGTGTGGCACCTCCTTTAGCAGAGATGACTTGGAGTAAACGTCTCCTGTAGCCACTAATCAGTCTCTGGCATCTTCTTTGAGGGATTTTCTCCCACTCCTCCTTACAGAACTCGGCGAACTCAGTGAGGTTTGAGGGCGTCTCACTTGAACAGCCACTTCAGGTTGGATTTAAGTCAGGACTTTGACTTGGCCAATTCAACACACACAATTCTTCCTGAGCCAATCTTGGGTAGATTTGCTTGAATGCTTATGGTTATTGTCTTGTTGAACAGCCCAGCTTCAGATCTCATGCTGATTGCCTGATGTTTTGCTCCTGAATTCTCTGATATCCTCAGAATTTATGGTTCCCTTCATGAAGTCGAGTCGTCCAGGTCCAGAGGAAGAGAAACAGCCACAACCCAAAACTCCTAGTTTTGGGTTGTTGCCAAACATGGCATTTGCAATCAACTTCCAGAAATCTATTTTGTCCAGGTCATCTCTAACAAAACAGGCAGCTTTTTTCTTTTTAGACAGTAGAGGTTTCTTCCTGGCTAACCTTGCATGGATGCCTTTTGTATTCAGTGTTCTTATTGTTGATGGATGCACAATGACATCAGATGCAGCAATGGAGGCTTGTAGATCTTTGGATGTTATTCTTGGGTTGTTTTTTACTAGTTTTAATATTTTTCTTTCTTGTCTTGATGTTAGATATTTTAGAAGGATGTCCACATCTAGACAGAATCACTAGCCTGTTAAATTCTCTCCATTTGTATATTATTTGTCTCACAGTGGATTGATTGATGGAGACCAAATTATTTTGACATGACTTTATAAGCTTCCCCAGACTGATGCACACTCTGAGGTCCTTTTAGGTCTCCTTAGATCATGTTTTTCTTTCACCTCAATGGTAACACCAAACTGATTTTCATCTGTAGTTATGGGAGTGCCACACAAACTCCCCAAAGATAGTGGGGAGTAGTTTCATACCCAATTATTTACCCACCTGATTCTACTTACCTACCACTCTCCTACGCAGAGCTCTACATCACACCACCTGAAGCAGCTCTGCCTTATAACAGTAATTATTTACTTAAATGTGGCAATAACTTTCAATTTCATATATCAAGGATATCACATATTAACAATATATATATATACATTTATGAGGTGTGCACTGATATATTATCAGAAAGGTAAACAGACTTCTTTCTACAGAAGGTGCCATATTTTCATGCTTGCGTTCATTGCCGTTGCCATGGACACAACGTGTTTCCAAGGCAACGTGTTCTTGAGTGAATAAAATGGCGGCACAGACGTCCGTAAAGGTAATAGTAGGAAAATGATTTAGCTATTTAAACGCTTGTTCGGGATGTATTTCAAAAGTAGGTTGTAAAAGATGGAAACCGCAATTTGTCAAATATTATGCTTCAACCTTTATTGACTATCTAACCATGAACATTGAAAATATTAATGATAGTATTACAAAAATGAAAATAATGCCCAACATGCCAGAAAAGAGTCCTGGACCAACATTTACCACATTACCACATCACTTTAACCTCTACATCTAGAGGGCAGAGAACCGCGGCTTCTGTTAGATCTGTCTTTGGGCTCAGATCAACCCAATCAATGGTAATGTTGAGTAGTGATGAATTAGATGATATTAATCACATGTAATGTTGTTCCAGACTAGGCCTCTTGAGGATATTGTGGATGGCCAGTGATTCGTATAATTGTGCACTGTTTTAAAGTTTAAAGTTATTTTTGCAGCTGCACCAATTCCCTTTAAACTATTTTCATTTTACTACATGTACAATTTCTTCTGAAAACATTTGAAATTGGTAAATATTGATCCTTTATTTCAGCTAAGAAAAGGCTAATTTTGATTAAATACGGATTGCATGGTGAAAACTAAAAATTTATATTTGCACACAGAGTTGACAAACTTTCAAGCATGACTGTATATCTTTGCCATTCTCTCTTACTCTCTCATCTGTCCCTGTCATTCCTCTCTTAAGGGCAGTGAAAGTGCTCTGGTTGCAGAGCTGATAGACTCCCTGCACTAATGAGTGTTCTAGTACTCACAGTTGTGTACATGATCCCAGGATCCCATAGGTTTGTGTGATCTGATCATTCATGACAATACTAACAAAACTAACCATAATAACTTCATAAGCCTTCTTTCCAACCTAAACCTATTTCCATGACTTTGACAAAAATAGATAATTTCATTGTTTTATATATACAGTACTGTGCAAAAGTCTTAGGCACCCTAGATTTCTTGATATTTAGAAAAGTATTATTTTTGAAAGCATCTTCGCTTTACAGAATTTTTTTTACAAGACTTTTGCACGGTACTGTATATATTGTTTACATTTTAGATATATTATCAAATTTTAGGTAAAGGATAGTTTCTTCACATTCTCCCTAAAACAGGGTAACAAGATCCATGCTTGAAAAATGAAGTGGCTTTGTGACCAGAAAGTAATCCATCCAAATTTCAACACTGCAGGAAAAATGTGTATAGGATAATTAATAAATTAAGTAAGACTCACTGGTCTTTCACCAAAGTGCCCTTCAGCAAAGCCCTGAACCCCCAACTGGTCCTGTGGAGCTGCTCAGTGACAGTGGCCAACAGCACTGAGATGGTGGTTACATTGGCCTGCTCTCAGGTGTGAGTAAACAACTGTAGCCTTCCCAACTACTGGACCTTGCTGTAAAGAAGTGTTTTTGGTGAAATACAGGTAAAATATGAAGTAGTTTAGATGGTTGGTTTTGGCGCTAACTGTCAGAAACTAGTTTCTGTTTCTCAGTACCTTGGTGGTGAAGGCGCCTCACTTTGGTAGCTTTGTTTAAGTAATTACCTTCCAAGCCTTTGAGGTGGTTTTGGAATGCACCTGTCAGCCTGCTGTCTAGCAAGGAGGATTCTCCTGGTTTTAAAAGGCCCAACACTGCTCTCCACCCAGGAGAATGGGATGCCTGTGATTCACATACATATGAGCATTTGAGCAGCACCGCTACTCTGCTGCTATCGCTGGCTCACTGACATACCAACACAGAACAGACTTTTCATTTGCCAAGACAGGCAGATTTGGGCTAATCAATGATATCACATACACATGCATTTCCATACATGCACATGTATGCACACACAAACACACTCTTTCTCTCTCTTTGAGAGATGAGACAAGACACTTTGGCTATATGACTCAGCATGTTGACTTTGCATTCTAAGCTAGTGGTGGAACTAGCATTGGCTGAGCTGAGTAGGAAAACAGATTATATCTCAGTTTATATAACTGTAGGAGTGGGGAAGAGAGGGAGAGTGGGTTGGGGAGGTACAGAGAGTTTTCATGCTTTGTATGCTCGAGATGTATTGCAGATGCCACCACCTGTAATGCTTCACTTCTAAGTGAAAGCATCCCCCTGGAATTACTGCTGTAATCCAACCATTTTATCTGATAGATGATAGAACAGAGCTGAATGAATCTGGAGGTTAGTTATACATCATTGCCACCTAGCAGAATCCCATCTCCCCATTATATTATAGAGAGTTCCTGTGTTGCCCCTGAATTGACACAGCTCTACTCTACACTGTACCATGTAGTCTGGTTTAGATCTCTTTGAATGAGTTAGAATGACTTGGTTGTGCCATGGACACCATGTAGCCATAGTATTACTAGAACGTCTAGAAAGCAACTTTAGAACAACCTTAAAAGGTACCAGATGTGCCCTCCTTAACCTCGGCAAGGTGAGAACAACATTGTAAATATCTGCTGGTATAGAATTATGAATTATTAGTAACAGTTATGGAGCAGAATTATGGAGCAAGCTCTGAAAAGGACACGGTCCTAACTCTGTTTATACAGGCTCTTGTCTGGTGTTACCACACCTGCTGATCTTGTCACTTTAAATCAGGGAGTGAACATATCTGGGTATAGTGAATCCCTCTGCTCTGGTCCCCATATCATTCACTGTGAGCCTGAAGATACAAATGGAGACGCACACTGGAGGGTGGAATTTTAAGTGAATAGTGAGTGTTTGCAAATTGGGGCCCAACAGAGATATCGGTCAGCCAATATTATCGGTTGCAACAGAATCCCACCACCAGCATCACGACAATCATGGTAGAACCATTTGTTCAGTGGAGGCCATTGTTCATTCAGTAAATCTTCAGTAAACAAAAGCCTTGCCAGCTCAATGTGAGTTGTTGAGTCATAGCCAAGTTCATCCTCTACAGTGCCGGGTGCTGAGTTGGCAGATTTGAAGGTAAATAGTTTGAAAATTTGTTCAACATATAGTTTGACAACGGTAATGATAATCCTTGTCATTAAAGTTTCACTGTCAATAAACAAATGCCCCGTCTGAACGTCTCTGTACAGATTAAATGTGATTGAAATCATCACATGTAACAGGTGATTAGTAAGCATGGAGTACGCTAGCGTGGTGTAGCAGCTGTAGACACACTGGCTAAACAGGTAGCTAATGCTCAGCCAGCCAGTAGCAACATATATGGAATCAGATTACTCTCAATAATGACAGACACAATACGATTCACAAATGTTTTTGTGATTTATATATAAATGACTCTGTTCACAAATCTATTTTTCAATGCGCACACAAATATTTACCATTTTATATAATGTCACAAATACACATATAAATTAAAGAAGGTTTGCAAATAAATATGTGTGTTCACAAATGTCTGTTTCCGATGCACACACAAAGAGACCAATGTGCAACAGGGCTGCTTCTTTTCTCCAAGTCTCCAAGTGAATCCATATATGTATATGTTCCAAAACTCCCGCAGTCCCGCAATTAAACTAGACTAGAAGCTGAAAGTATTAAATGCAATTTTATGGCTTAATGCACTACTGCTGTTGTGGGATGTAGTGTGCACGCATATTGCCATACTGCAATAGGAAGCAGGTTCATGAGAGTTATTGTTAGTGACTACAAACTCCTGTTAGTATTATCGAAGGATGGGGAGCAAGCTGTTTAAGTGTTCCACCAAGTCGTGTGCTTTTCATCGTTCATCATTCCCTATTGAGCCCTATTATATATACTTAAGACTGTGATTATTGAATGTGCAGAGGGGAGAGAAGAGAGATGGTCAGGATCCACCCCTTCCACTTGATGTTCATGAAAAGTGTTCGAAGTGGATGTTTCCAAATCTGTGCCTCTGAGTCTGTCCATACGCCTCTGAATCTCTATGGCCTTCCAGCTCTGTCTTCTTCCTCCGCTTTCCATTTTCATCACATCTCAATCACCAAGTCCCATGCACTGCCAAAAAGGCTCACATCCATTACATGTCAAAAACCACTAGGGAACACCTCTAGCTCTGCGGGTGGAACATTTCTACCTGTTACACGTTATGATAACACTAAATGGAATTTGGAAAAAAATAAATGCTTTTTTTTCATGAAGCACCGTGACCGGTGTGAAATTCACTGAAGTGAACAAGAAAATTATGCATCCAGTCAGGTTCAGACTCGTGATGGTGTGGTAGCAGTGGTTACTGCAGTGATAATTTAATGATGACTAGAGAGAAAATGGATAGGAGAGGCCACACCTGCAAGGCTCCATCAAAGGCCTTTTGATATGTTGATATCTTTTTGATTTACCAAAATGAATGAAAGATTTTGTCCCAGCTCAGACAGTTTTGCCATCCTAGGCAAGACTTGTTTTTATTTTGTTTTTATTTTGATTAATTTTTTTGTAATTAAAATGTATACATTTTAATGTATTTATTAATATATGGGGCTGTTTGCTTTTTGCTGCATCAAACCGTAACAACAAATGAATGAATGGATAATGAATGGTGGTAGAAGAGGATTTACCAATAAGCCTAGCATAGCCATAGCATATAGTAGGCTCAAAGATATGATGGATATGAAGAGTGTAAAATTATATTCTTTTTGGCCTGTCATGTGTAACATGGTACTCAGCACCACTCCTTAGTACTCACCACCACTCCTCCTGCGTCCTTTTCACTCCAAATGAAATTTCATGTCGCGGGTCAGTGGTCACAACATTGCCCTCTCATCCCAGCTTTTTGCTTAGATATTATTTGAGTGCTTCAATGAGGGAAAGTGGAGGGAACTCGCAAAGAATGGAGAGATCATCGAGGGAAGGTCATTTGCCATTGGCATGCCCTAGGAGGTTTCCTAGGTCTGTTTAATTTGTGAGCTGGCCCTGTTCTGCTTCCCTCAAGTCAAGTCAAGTTTATTTATGTAACCCTTTATCACAAACAAGCCTCAAAGGACTTTACAGGCCTAACTAGGTCAGGCTGATAAATCAATTATCAATCAATTATGACAAATAGCCAGTTGTCTCTTATTCCTTTCTTTTTTTCTCAGCTTCACTCTAATTTTGTATTTACTGTCTTTCTTATCTTAAGCCCCATTCGGACAGGATTAGTTTTACAGGGCAACGTGAGTAATAAAATGTTTGCATGGCTCCTCAGTAATTCTACTCTTTGGCTTTTAAATTTACAGACGGAGGAGTGTAATTGTCGGACATACCTATGTGTACACGTGTTTTGTGAATCAAGTTGTGTAATTTAGATTATGGCTTGCTTTTTGAAGAGTATAGTATGTCAGTTCATAATAGACCATTAATCATATTATGAAATAATAATAATTGATGAATTGAATGGTGATATTTTGTCAGTAATAAGTGAGTAGACTCTTCAGCTATTGTTATGATGAATTGACTCCTCATTACTTTTGTCCACCCGTGGATCTGAGATGTGTCGCAGATGCAGAATTCTAAACAGCCTGCGAACTCTGTGATTTGCCTCAAATTACCGAGATGTCTATCCAGCTAATGAAATAACCAGTGTACCCGTGAGTTCGCTGAAAAACGGGAGGTATTTGTGGTTGGAAATATTACTTTGGTAGAAGGGAAAAATCACTGACATGGCCGGTCTGGAGGGGATTAAAATGACTGAATAGCGCTGTAATAAATTACATTACCTGACCTCCCCTAGAGAAACCAATCCCATCTGAATGTGGCTTTACTCTCGCTTACCTATTTATTCTCTTTCTAGTTTATTTATGTTGATTTTACCATCGGGACTTAAATTGGACATAATTCAGAATTAGAAGTAGAATTCATTAACTGGTTTAGGACTTCTAGGTGCAGCTATATCAGAACCTTAGCAGAATAGCCTGAGGATGGAGAGGGTTGAGAAGATGAGTGCCAAAGAAAGGGAAGCTTTTAATAGACAGAAATACCTTTGTAATGGACTGTAGATGGCCTTGTCCATTTTTGTGCATATCTGATGGTGAAGAGAGGTATTGGATACGCTCCAGTCCCTTCACACAACTCTCCACTCTTATTGTGGTGAAGCTTTCCCTAATGAGAGAGAGACAGAGGAAATGTGCATGACAAATGACGTTTGAATGTGGCCTAAAGCTTCCGTTATCGTTTTCTCTGAGAGAGTCTTATTAGCCCGAGGTGAGATCCATTAATGATGCCTGGCTGTGGTGAATCCATTGGTCATGTCTGATTGTAGTTGGCAGGCTCAACCCATTAAAGAATAATGGAAAGTATAAGTCATGATGCCTTCCAGTTGGGGCCTATTAAGTTGAAGTCTTGTTTTCAGTCCACCTGCATCTTTATAGCAGAAAAGTTTTCCATTGTTTGGATTTGGGATGCACAGCAGGTGTGAGGGATATAGAGTGTAAAGAGATACAGAGATACAAATGTGAAAACTATCAGAGGCCATCTGGTTTAAAGCGACAACAGCACCCAATTGTCTCATTTCAACTGCACATTGTAGAGGGAAGGGAATGATTCAGATGCAGGGTTTGCAGTATTTGGTTTATTATTGGAGTGTTCTCAGTTTGTATTATCTCCCATCAAACCCTTTCACCAAACCCTGGGGGCAGCTTTATAAAATGCTGTTGTGTACTTTTTGTCACATCAGCAAAATACCATTGTTTTTTGTTTTTTTTTGTCAGTTGTCAGTTGTATATGAGATCTGATCTTAAATCTGATCTTAGGTGACCCATAGATAGATGCAGAGCCATGTAGAAGACAAGGACTTTATTATAAAGTTGAGAAATTGTTTTTTGAGCTGTAATGCAAAGGACAACACGACACAGATCTCTGGATAAGGAATGACTCCCTAAAGAAATGTCATGTTTTTTTAGAAAAAAGAAGCCTGGCCTTGATTTGCCTTCCTATTCTCTATCCCACTTTTCAGCTCTTATTTTCTCTCAGCTACTACCCACAATACATACTCTGTCCACATCTCATATCAACCTTTTCAATGCTAAGTCTAATCCTGTTAAATTCAGTCCTGTCTTGTCCAGTTCACCTCACTCTAGTTCATACTTAGTTAAGCTCAGATGATATAGGACAGGAAGATGCAGAAGAAAGAAGGGTTTAGAGTAGAGAGAGAGAGACAGAGATAGATGGTCTACCTCTAGCAGTTCTAATGAGGGGCATGTCCAATTAAGAAGCAGCTGCCTCCTATGTTGTGAGAGCTATCCCGTTATTGATGTCATCCCTTGATCACAGCTGCTTCCAATATCCTGTTTTTTATGAGGGTGTGTTTTCATCTTGTGTGTGCATGCATTTGTGTGCATATGTGTGTGCAAATAAGGACAGTGTAAATATATTTGGTGGTTTTGTTGGTGCCTTTGTATGTGGGCAATTTATGTGTATTTGTATGCACACTCTCCTCTGTGTGTATATGTGTGTGTGTGTGTGTGTGTGTGTGTGTGTGTGTGTGTGTCTATGTGTGCGCACACGCACTTCTTTATGAGTGTGTGTGTGTCCTTGTTTGTGTCACTTCCCATCCTGATTACCAGTCCTCTGCTGTCTGCCTGACCACTTGGACTGTCTCCTCTGATTGCATTGATTCAATCCTGCTGTTTGCAGTAATGAAAGACGAAAAATGAGCAGCATGCTCTTTGTATGAGATAATTGGTCTGCACCTAGTTTATTGCGAATCTCAGGAGAGAGACAGAGGGAGAAAGAAAGAGTGTGAAACTACATTTGTACATCGCTCTGTGTGTATGAATGTGTATGAGCATATGTGAGCGAGTGTGTGGTGTGTTTTTGGATGATGCTAGACTGCTCAGCTTTCAGAGCTTCAATGTACTATTCATACTTATGTGTGATGTTAGTAGCAAAATCATTTCAGCCAGTTACACCAAGTATTAGTATAGCTCATGCTAGCTTTTTTGTCACACAGTCTTGCTCATGCCAAGCCACAACGGAATTCCCTATGTGTGAATATGTGTGTATGTACTGTATGTATATTCACAGTGGATTCTGAAAGTATTCAGACAAGTTTTTGCTTTGTCATTATGGGGTATTGTGTGTAGATTGATGGCAAAAAAATAGATTTAATTCCATTTTTTACTTTATGAAGCCACTGTATATACTGAATATATACACAATGCAAGACACTGTATTCAGGATATAATATTATGACAATGTCAAAAATAAAGTTGGAATTAAAATGAGGCTACTTATTTCTTGCTTAATATCAAGTTTGCCAGTACATTGTAATACAGGGTTTTACAGACGGAGGAGTCTGTGATTTTCTGTCAAGCTGCCTAGCACCAGACAAATTGGGAGTGGCACAAAATGTATTAGTTGTCAATTGAATCCGTAACAACTGTGACAGACCAGGTATGGAGAGGCTTCTGCAGCAATCACACACTGATTTGAGGCTCACATATGGTGTATGCAATGTATGCCATTGCTTGATTGTGATCCTTTATCGATTCTCGACTTAGTACTAAAAGGTTATTTTCTCTTGAAATATGCCTTGGAGAGAAGGATGGATATTGCCATTCTCACATGCAATAACTACACATTGTTAAAACAGTTACTATAATGTGATGATGCCAAATGTATTAGTTTGTTTAGTGAGCCTCTTGGTGTCCATATTAAATGTTTGAAAGCTCAGGAGAGAAACATTTGTTTTGAAATAAACTGGATATAATAATCATAATAAACTGTCTGTCTCCCTCAATCTCTCACTTTCCTCCAGTGTCTCTCTGCCTTTTGTGTTCTAAATCGATACTTTTCAATGGCATTCTCTGCACCTTTGAGGATATCTATTCATAGAAGTTGGTTTGTGTGTGTGTGTGTTTGCAGCACCAGCTATGTGTGCAGTGTCTAGTGATATCAACAGGGTCTCTGATAGTTTTCAGGGACTGGCTGTATATTGACTTGGATTGGCAGGATTAGTGCAGGTGCTTAAAACAGATCACTGCGATCATTGCCCACCTGCCAGAGATCACGACTCTGGGCTGTAAATGGCTCTTGGCCCGATCAACTACAGAAGAATGAAATGTTGGATTATGGGTTTGGGAGATGAGTATGTTTGTCATGATACAGTGGGCAATTTTGCCAACACCTATCACCTACCTTTTTTTTCAGAAGACTTTTCTTCTTTAAAGCCAGCTGTACACATTGATTTTTGTCCTGTTTTCCACTTGCTATCCCTGCTGAAAGCATCATTGCCCGTGAAAAAAATTGCCTTCATTGCCTCAAGTTCCATCGCATAGTGCAATTTTGTTTCTGCTGTTTCTTCTGCTTTTTTTCCTCAGTAACACTTTGCTTGAAATGAGGTTGTCATGAATTGTTGCTTTTGACATCCCTTGTTAACTGCTGAGTTTTCTGTTGCAAACTGAACAATGTCTGCTTTTCAATCCCAAATGCTCAGTAGCTTGGCAACATGCGCTGCAATAATGCCCACACATAGTGTAAACAAGGAAACAGGAAACACACAGGCAAACAGTTACATCACACTTCCCCCCACAACACACACAAATAAAATGCTGATATATTATAGCGCCAATTGCTTTTTTGCTAACAGTATCAGAAATGTGACTTATTACATTGCATTTTCGTGTATTTATTCTCTACCTGATGATGTTGTTACGTTGCAAGTGCCTGTAAGTGGATAAACATAAAGTTTCTCACCCTAATGAGAGATACAGATTGCTGAATTACATTAATTTTGTACAGCATACATGATCAAACTCCTCATTATATATCAGATGAAAAGAACATAATAGGAACAATGCTTTGTATAATTTGGATCATGGAAATGATTTTCATATATCTGTAGCGTGCACAATATTAGGGGCACCTGCTCTTTCCACGAAAAAGATTGTCCAATCCGAGTGAAAGCTATCCCTTAGTGATTTCATCTAATTGTCTCCAAACATGAAGGGAAGATGTAGAAGAAATGGGCTAAAGAATTATTTTATAAAACTCTTGAAACAGTTGTGGATGTTGGTCTTCAGAATACTCAGACCTAATGGCTTTTTAGAGTGGCATGTTATTCATTTTTTTAAATGAAATATGATCATACCATCAAGTAGATGAGCCACAAAAGAGTATAAATGCAATTATTTGCTCAACAGCTATCTTTGACCATAATCATTAAAAAGCTAATCTCTAATATCATTATAACCTCTTTCCAGTGATTGTTTCATTGTCATAGCTCATTAAGACAGATAATGGGAGTGTGTGTGTGTGTGTGTGTGTGTGTGTGTGTGTGTTTGTGTGTGTATTTGAGGGAGACCCAAACCCTCACAAGCAACAAAAACGATATTTACAGTG
This sequence comes from Monocentris japonica, assembly GCA_900323365.1. Lineage (NCBI taxonomy): Eukaryota > Metazoa > Chordata > Actinopteri > Trachichthyiformes > Monocentridae > Monocentris > Monocentris japonica. Next base: position 35,353 of record OOFE01020718.1, on the reverse strand, counting down.
CTGGCAACCATCATAGATATAATCAAAATTTACAGTCAGACCCTTTTCTCCCACGATAGCTATTGCATTCTGCAGCCCCCAAACTTTCATAAAAAGACATTATTTATTAAAGAAAATTACATGTACTCCAGGAGTGCAGAGATCATCCCCTTCAGCATTGCAACAGGGGGGGAAATCCCTAAGCTGATTGTATGGTACTGACACTGTGCTCTCCATTGGCGTTGATGATTCATGATGCATTATAGAGATCTCTAAAACCTGAATAAGAAATCGGCATTGTCCCACAGAGAATAAATATACATCAAGCATTGGTTTATGTATTTGTGGCTGGTGCTCTAAAAAGCATGTGTGTATGTGTGTGTGTTTGTGTACAAATACACATGCATCCTGCAGTGAGCCGAGCCCTTTGATCTCATTGAATAGAGCCATGTGATTTGGGGAACAGTCAGTGGACCCCTTCACATTTGGATTCTTCATTGATTTCCAAGAAAATGTGCTATGGCCTCTTGAAAACATATTCACTGGTTTCCATGGCAACAAGCAGCCAACCTGGATGTGAACCCTTGGTGGCCAACAGCATTACGGGAATTCTGTGTTGCCAAGCATGTTGGAAAGCTTTGTGTTTAAACCCCTCTGGGTTCTTATCACTGGCATAGGGATGGCCTTTCTATGTCTCTGTGTGTGCCCTATCCCATCTTGGTAAAAGGTTTGATTTTGTGTCTTGTTAACAGTATCTAATCTAGGGGGCTTATACCACAGTTGCAGTGCTCAGACTGTTTACCACAAGTTTGTCTGTTTTCTAATGCTAGTAAAGAAGTTAGGCCTTGCTTGGTTTGATGTTTGATCTTGCTTTTGTTTATCACGTTTTTCCACATATTCAGGTTCACTTGTGTACAAGCGTCCAATGTTGTGTAACTGATTGCAATGAGAAAGGACACAGGCAGCCACTGCTCCAGACTCCAACCCTTCTGTGTGTAATATTGATAACCATCTGGAGAAAAGGAGCTAATTTTAGAATCTAATGTACCTTGATATTTAACTAAGGAAATAATGGTTATCATGCCACCAGCTTCTCTTAATTACTTCTTGTGTGTGTTTGATCAAGGAGCAGCTATGCCATGGCTCCTCTGTGGTTTGAGCTGTGTGTGTGTGTATGTGTGTGTGTGTGTGTGTATGTGTGTGTCTTCATGTTGCAGTGGGGGGTAAAATTGATTTGAGAGCCAGAACTGTTTAATCTTCCTTTAAAATTAGTATCCGTCAGAAAGCTCATTTCACTAGCCAGAGAGGAGGACGTGGAGGAGGAAGAAAAAAGGAGAGGAAAGAAATGAAAGAGGTATTGGAGTCTTGTGCGTCAGTGGCTTGCCTTGTGTATTGACTTCTTTGTTTAGACTTTACTTGTTTCCGCTGGATGAAGCTAGAGACTCTCATCCTGGGAACAGTAATCTGTGTTTTTGGAGGGAAGCCAGCCAAGTAGCCCTTCTCTGCTCTGTACTTCCTCTCTCTCCTCACTCTAAGACATCTGTCCTCTTTCTCCCACCATTTCAGTGATGCAAAATCATTTCAGAAAAGGAGATCTTCTCCGCTACTGTTGCTCTACAGTGCTAAGCATATCCAAGTATCCAGCTGAGAAACTGCAGGGTAGTGAGATTTAAAATATGGTGTACGTGCAACTAGTTTTCTCCCCTTCATAGTGAAAGAGCTACAGTGCTACTGTAGTTAACTATGAGAAACATCTATGCTGACTAACCCTCAGTGTGAAAACTACCCAGAGGTGAACCATTTAACACTAGGACCGCCAGGATTATAGCGCCACCTTCAACTGCCGCAACGGTCTGCCAGAGCGTCAGGTGTAATGGCATCAATGGTGTTCACAGTCACAGTAACAATGCATTTGTTTGATAAAGTTGGGTGTAAATTATCAAAAATAAATTAAAAATCCAAAATACAATGATCAGTTAAGCTATAGGATCCCAGTATATGGTAGCCTATAGGCTATTACGACAGCCGCTATAGCCAATGCAAGTGTGGAAGTCAATGCTAAATCAATAAACAAGAAATAATAATGCATGCTTCTGATGGATTTAGCTCTTGAGATATGCAACAAAGGAAACAACACATACAAAGTCAACTAAAGTGTAAGTCTATAGGCTACAACGTGAAGCAGGCTGGATCTCACGGCTTTGCTCTAGGCTGCTTTCACTGTCAAGGCACAGGCCAAAGCTGAACAGTTTGTAGTATTGACAATGCTAAAATAGAATATTTTGCACTATTCTATCAGATAGAACAACTATTTCAATACAGACATGACACAATAAACAAAATAAAAACATTTATGGCTGCAGGAATCTGTGTCCCGACACGAAATAGCACACAATAAAAATCACATAATATTCAGAAAATGAAAAAATTACTAAATTAATAATAATAAATAAACATTAGAAAATAGACAAACACAATAATAATCATGTAGACTACATAGAGTAAACAAAATACAATATCATTTGGCTAATTTTAATAATAATTTATTAGTAATAATTATGAACAATATAACTAACATATCATCACAGCATAATTTGGCATATTTTGGGCAAAGGAAATAGAGGTAAACATTGGGTTATTTTGAACAAACCCGAGGTTGAGTAGGCAGTTGCCTAATTTAATTGACGCACTGCAGTCGGGGCAAATGCTCTTCACCCTTAAAGAGCGTTTCCCACAAACAGGTCGCTTGCATCCTTTACATGCGATCAGGGTCTTATTCCGTTTGCAGTGGCTATTATTATTATTTTTGAATTATTTGGCATTGCCTCCATTTTGCTGGCTGTTGCTGGTGTGGCTCTCTCGGAACATGGTCTTCTCTCAGCTCCTTGACCAGACGGAGGATGAAGGCAGTTCGGGTGATGCCGTTCCCTGTGCATTTCTTGTACAAGATGTGCGCGTTGATGGCAGGCAAGTCCAGAATGTTGCAGAACACT